>VZSZ01011249.1:0-21584 GCA_013398815.1 Ibidorhyncha struthersii | reverse complement strand
GAGTCTCCCACTCTGGAGATGTTCAAAACCTGCCTGGACGCTGTCCTTTGCAACCTGTGGTAGGTGACCCTGCTCTGGCGGGGGGGTTGGACTAGATGATCTCCAGAGGTCCCTTCCAACCCTGACAATTCTGTGGTTCTGTGAAGTAGGACCTTCAACTGATGGACAGCTGCAAGATCAGCCAGCATGCCCACAGTCAATCACGCTTCACTACAATACAGTAGCATTTTGTCTATTTGAGTCACAGAAATTGTGATTAAAGTAGCCGTTTATTCTATTGCAAAAAGGGAATTAGGACACAGATTAGTAGACTTCCTAAGTTGCTTATGAATACCAGAAATAACAATGCCACAGAAATACTATTATTATTTCTTGTTTAACTACTTTCATCATACACATATATTCTTTAGTTATACCTTCTTTTGGAAGTTAACAAAAAAACACATTGCACATATAAAATACGTGCTTATTGTAAGCAAATCAACCACAGAACTCTCTGAGGTCCCACACTGCTCATCCACCTCCAGCTCTCTACTGTGAAATTGCCCTGCAACTTTCAAACCCCATGAATGGTAGGGACCCTAAAAAGGAGCCACTCAAAAGGCAGAGTTGTATTCATTTGGTCGGGGACCCTCCTCCTCAACCTCGCCCTATCCCGCCCTTCCTGGGATCCCCAAAAGCCCCCTTAGTCCCGCAAGCACCCCCCACCCAGCCTCACTGGTGGCTTCCAAGGTGGGTTGCAGCTGGGATACCACTCCACCGCACTCAGCCCTGCCAGCAGCAGTGTCTCCCTGCCACAGGGAGGTCATGCTGCAGCCCAGCTGGGGCATGTTATGAACTGCAGCTCTCAAGTTTAGATTTGGGATGTATCGGTTTCCGAATATTTACTGCAAAACCTGTTTTCCTTCTAACAAGAAATTACATGACTCCAAGGTTGGGCTCCACCACTGCATGTCACATTTCTTTAAATCCTCAATAAATTAAACAGCTTTCTCTTAATTGTAAAGTTAGAGAAATCTCTCAAAAACTCAACAAGAGGCAAGAGATGAGAAGAAACTTTTCTCTTCATGTTCTTTAGCAGGAAAAAAAAATGCTTGAACTGATTGACCTTAGTACTGGCACAGTACTAAGAGGCAAGAGGCATTTCTGCATAGTTTCCAAAACTCACATGTCTTGGGGAACTTGGCACAACTCCTTTTAAAACAAGCCTCGCTCACCAGTCACTTTCAAGTGGGGATGGGGTTCACTGCATCCTCACACTTCACTGGAGGTGTAGGAGCAAGCTGAGACTGGGGAAAACCTGGCCACAGCAAGTTTACAAAGGAAGCAGATTAAAGAAAGTTATGATATATAGACCGTAAACTGGAAGCACCTTACCAGCATGCCTCATCGGAGGCTTGTTCCAAAGCAAGTAAACTTCATCATGATTAATAAGCCCTTGGAGTGGATTCCAGCCAATTCATACAGGAAAAAAATATATATCCTTTCAAAGAGAAGAATAGCCAAACAAGACGTAGAGGTAGAGGCTGCTGCTAAGTGAGTGCAGCAATAGGTAAAATGAAAGGCTGCACTCAAGATACAGAAGTCTACTGAAGCATCTCAAAGTGCCATTGCTCCATATATTGTATAAACCATTCTTTTTATTCTTCCTCTTCTTTATCATTTCTCAAGTTGAAGCCAGGTGCTCCCTGAACAGATCTCCAATTTCAGAACTGCTCCACTCAGATGAATAATAGATACCAACTCTGAAAGGAAATAGTTCAAAATTTCAAATTCGCTTTAGCACCACAGCAAAGTAATTTTTGTCCGTTGTCTCCACAAGTGAGTGTAGCCTCCTGCAAACAAAAGGGTATATTTTCCAGGGAAAAGGTTTCTTCCCAGAAGGAAAACAGGATTAGTGCTAACTTTTGCTTTACACAGGCCAGAAACCTTAACCTGAGTGCAGATCTGCTTATTTCCACGGATAGCAAACTTTCAAGTGTTTAAGGACTGTGACAACAGCAGCTGTGAGACTGAAGAGAAAAATGTTTTCCATGCTAGTATTCATGCTGTGTTGTCCCCCACCAATGTGAATACATTAGGAGAAGGCAGTCAGTTACTTTCCCTATTTTACAGGCAGCAGAATTGATAGGCTTGGCACACAATTTGCTTTGGATGGTGTGGCCAGTTGGTTGAAGAGCTGGCACTATCACCAGTCCACACAGTCTCAGAGTGATTCTTTATATTCATTGACCACCACAGCATCTCCATTTGCTGAGCATGTTGAGAGGAAAAACCTTCATTTTCAAACACTTGATTTTCATGCAAAATAAGTTCTCCTAAGCTATGCGAGTGTGTCAAATTAATTTACATCTCCTGAGTCCTGTCCCATACACAATTATATCAACAGCAAAACTGACATACACAGAGCATTGCTGGGAACATATGCACAAGACACACTCTCCTTATGATACTCTTCCTGTTGGATATAAGCATGCCTCACAGATGTCTTGGTCCAAACTAATTAAACTCCTTTATGAACCACAAAGCCCTTGAAGTGTATTGCAGCCAATACTTAGTGAGAAAATAACAAGTATCTCCAAGCTGAAGAACAGCCAAACAGGACAAAAAAGCTTACATAAAATACTACAGTTGATTAGCCAACTTTCTAAAATACTAAGCCTTGCAACAGAGATGTGAGTGAGTAACTAAAGTCAAAGTTGATTTAACTGCTAGGTAATTTCCTACTCTGAAAGACGCACAAATATTTTCCTTTATGAGGATCAGTCTCATAAGATATAACCTCTGAGGAAAATACCTTGGGCAAATATCCTTGGGTGTCAACATTTTTGCCTGCCTGCTTTCCCAGCCCTCTTAAGAAATTACTTACATTAACAGAACAACACAAACTTGTCCTAGCAGGAACATTAACTGTGTGACTGTTCCCTTCTCAAATATATTCCTTTTCTCATCTGTTCTCTTTGCAAATACCTTGGATTGCCAAAATCATCTACCCACCTTCCCCCAGCAGTGAGCAAGACATGAGCTCTTCCCACAGATAACTCCTTCTCTTTCCACAAGCTGTTCTGAGCATGGCTCAGCTGAGGCATCAGCACAGGATCAATGGCTTCTGCAGGAGAAATCGTGCTCATCTTTGAGGACTGCTCACTACATGAACAGCTTCTGCACTCATTTCATCCACCAGTAAATGTCACCGCCCTCCCAAACTCAGTGCTTGCATTCAGCATTAACAATATGTCCTAGAAAAACCAAGGATGGGCCCACAACATCTCACTCCACAGGTCAGACATTCCTTACAGCCTTGAGACCTGGTCAGTAATTGAGATATGCAACTTAGTTTTGCAAAGCTGTTTTGGAGAGATGAAGCTCAAGATCTCAGATCAGTGCTCCACACATGGACACATATCAGTGTGAGGTTTTATCTCTCTATGGCACATGCCTACAACACTAGGCATTTTGCAACTTCAAACTCTGGCTTTTGAAAAGCAAAACAAGGGAAAATGTATACCAATAAGCCATGTGGCACTTCTCACAACCTAACTCCTTCAAGTTATCTGCACAGGCTGGGCTGACCAGACAGATACTTGAGCTATGTTTTCATAATCACTTTAGGCCTGTACAGAAGTAAAAGAGATGGTCCCACCTTCAAATTTTAGCTCTCACCCACCACACCTCTTCTGCACAGAGGCAACTGTCGAAGTGTTGTATCTGACCGAAGAACTCATCTCTCCTGTTCTTTTTCTTTTTTTTTCTCCATTGCATTTAACCACCATCAACTTCTCCCTATGAAGTTTACTACTGCACAAAAGCTCAGACAAGGGTGCCCAGTAGTATGGCTCTGGCACAACCTCCTTTTTGGCTAGAAAACTGCATTGCTGCCAGATGTGGGGAAAGCAAATGTTCTTACACAGTGGTTTCTCTTGGGAAAATTCCTGTAAGGTGTAAAGAGGACTTTACAGAAAAGTCAGTTTCAACTTCAATTGTGAAGCAGTTGCTACTGTCCAGAAACCAACAGTTTTTTCTAATAGGCATTTCAGATCAGAGGTCTATAGTTTGAGAAGTAGCAATTGCAGTCTCATCCTGCAGGATCCTTACCCTCTCCCCTGTTTCTCTTCACACTCATTCTTGGGACAGAGACAATAAACTTTGCTCAAACAGTACAGAAACCTTGTGCTGGCTCTGCATACCATTTCGACATTGCCAAGTCAGCCTCAGTCCAGTTCCAACATTGCACTACTCATGTCGCTCTACTGCTACCAGTGTCTGGGGCACCAAAAAGTTAACAGGACAAAGATATTGTTGATAACCCTGCCTAGCAGCTGTTGCATTCCTCAGAAGTTTCAGANCCAGGCCTATGATTCAGGACAAGTACTTGTCTCAGCTAGAGTCTTGGAAACATCTAAAGAGCACACAGAAAGCACACGGCATTTAAAGCTGAGACTACTTGGACATCAAACAGATAAAGAAGCAGTAAACAAAATCCTAGCTCAGTCTGAACAAATCAATGTCTGAAATACCTCAGCCCCAGATAACAGAGGATGTGTCTAATTCTTTTTCTATCAAAGCTGATAAAGAGTCTCCTCAGGTCTTAATATCTGTAGGTTCCTAACTAGATCTAGCACAGGACATTTTAGATTCACTTTTCTCTGTGCCTATACAGCCCCTATTCAAGATCTCTGTTCCAAAGTCCTATGAAATATCCAAAACACAATTGAGAGCGAATGCGCTGAAGAGAGGATTAATTAATTACTGCTGACAATCAGCAAGAGAGTTTAAGGTTCATTCACCATAGCAGTCAGCCAGACTTTTTCATCTGGCACAACCACTGGCCCATGATCATACTACAAAATCAAGTCTGAGCTGATGCTTTGTATAAATTACTGAGTAATTTCCACAGCCAAGGACTTAAACAGTCAAGTCCAGCCACTGAAGAGGCATCTACGGTATTACACCATGCTGTGTCCTGGTGAACTGCTACATACCAAAATCCTTGCTTTCCTTCACTAGGATTGTACATTGGTGGCAATGGCCCAGCAGCCAAGTGCCTCCTTCAATGGAAGCTGGCAGAGAAAAGAGGGAATGACCCCAGCTACCATCATGCCACAGTCCTCCTCCATTGCCAAGCCCATCTGTTGTACCTAGTCTTAACTGCACTGCCTGAAGTCATAGGGACAATCTTTAAGGGGCTTGAAGTGAAAACTCCAATACCAAAAGGATGACTGTAGCTGATGAGTTCATCCTGCAATGCAACTAGCAGAATGCAAACATTGGATAGATTATTTCCCTGTCACTTGCAGTGAAAAATGAGATAAAATGCATATGTTTTAACAGTGCAGCCCTGCAGAAAAAGTGTCATCTGAGCACTACAGGTGCCAGCATTCAAACTTCTCCAGCTGTGCTATATTGAAGACACCCTAGAGCACCCTACCAATTTTTGTGCATTCGTCAACACAGGGCTATTGCTGTCACATGCTAGTGATAGATCAAAGTGCTAATCCTTGGTTAACTTACATTTGCTGCATTAAGCCTGCATGAATCAAGTGAAGCTTAAAGATATGCAATGATGAAATTTTACTAACAGAATAAAACCTGACACAAATTTAACCATTTCCCTGCTCTTGAACTATTTTCCCCCAGATAACAAATTTTTCGTACAATTACATTTATTCAAACATTACCCTCTACTTATTTGACCATTATCAAAAAGAAATGAGGCTGACATTTGTAAAGTATTGTAGCTTGCTCCTGGGATCATGAAAAGAAAAAAAAAAATTACCTTGCTTTAGCCTGCAATATCTTTCATTAACAGTCAAGTCTGTGCTTTGGTCATGTATGGCAAATCTTTTTCTGCCTCTACAAGTTTGTAACTTCACTAACTATTGCTAGATATTAGTCCTGTGCATGTCATGTGCTTGTAAGAGATTAGTTGGAATGAAAAGCATACTGGTGTAATTGTAAACAGCATAATTTTTCATTATGGCCATAAATAAGGAGTACAACAGATTTACTAAGAAATAGTTTTTTACCAATAAAAACACAAAAAAATACGCAACTAACTTAAGCAACATTATACCTATAAGGTAGATGGGAAATTTTGAGATGAGGTAATTTATATAGCTGAAAAAAGTAGAGTACAACTATTGTTACTAGAATATAGTAAGTTCTATTACAACATATACTTGTAGTCACTAAGAGAAGATGTCACTTAAAGGACAAAAGTGAAAAAGAAAACTGGTTTAGCCACAGGGGTTGTGACTTGTCTCTCCAAAATTTATCTCATTCTCTGGACTTCATAGAATCATAGAATGGTTTAGGTTGGAAGGGACCTTAAAGATCATCAAGTTCCAACCCCCCCACCATAGGCAGGGACACCTCCCACTAGACCAGGTTGCAAGCCCCATCCAGCCGGTCCTTAAACACCTCCAGGGATGGGGCCTCAACAGGTTTTCTGGGCAACCTGTTCCAGTGCCTTACCACCCTTAAAGTGAAAAATTTCTTCCTAATATTTAATCTAAATCTACCCTCTTCCAGTTTAAAGCCATTCCCCCTCGTCCTATCACTACATGCACTTGTAAAAAGTCCTTCCCCGGCTCTCCTCTAGGCCCCCTTTAGGCACTGGAAGGCTGCAATAAGGTCTCCCAGGAGCCTTCTTTTCTCCGGGCTGAACAACCCCAACTCTCTCAGCCTTTCCTCATAGGAGAGGTGCTCCAGCCCTCTGACCATCTTTGTGGCCCTCCTCTGGACCCACTCATACAAGTCCATGTCCTTCTTATGTTGGGGGCTCCAGAGCTGGATGCAGTACTCCAGGTGTGGTCTCACCAGAGCAGAGTAGAGGGACAGAATCACCTCCCTTGACCTGCTGGTCACACTTCTGATGCAGCCCAGGATATGGTTGGGCTTCTGGGACATGATTGCACATTGCCAATTCATGTTGAGCTTCTCGACCATCAGCATCCCCAGGTCCTTCTCCTCAGGGCTGCTCTCGATCAATTTGCCACCAAGCCTGTATTTGTGCTTGGGATTGCCCCAACCCAAATGCAGGACCTTGCACTTGGCCTTGTTGAACTTCATGAGGTTGGCATGGGCCCACCTCTCAAGCCTGTCCAGGTCCATCTGGATGGCATCCCACCCCTCCAGCATGTCTACCTTGCCACACAGCTTGGTATCATCTGCAGACTTGCTGAGGGTGCACTCAATCCCACTGTCCATGTCTCCAACAAAGATGTTGATCAGCACTGGTCCCAGTACCGACCCCTGAGGGATGCCACTCATCACTGGTCTCTACTTGGATATCAAGCCGTTGACCACAACTCTGAGTGCGACCGTCTAGCCAGTTCTTTATCCACCGAGTGGTCCATCTGTGGAATCCATGTCTCTCCAATTTAGAGACCAGGATATCGTGTGGGACAGCATCAAGCGCTTTGCACAAGTCCAGGTAGGTAACATCAGTTGCTCTTCCCTTGTCCATTGCCCCTGTAACCCCTTCGTAGAAGGCCACCAAATTTGTCAGGCATGACTTGCCCTTGGTGAAGCCATGTTGGCTGCTACCAATCACCTCCTTATTTTGTATGTGCCTTAGCAGAGTTTCCAGGAGAATCTGCTCCATGATCTTGACAGGCACAGAGGTGAGACTGACTGGCCTGTAGATCCCCGGGTCTTCTTTATTTCCCCTTTTGAAAATAGTGGTTATGTTTCCCCTTTTCCAGTCAGCAGGAACCTCACCAGACTCCCACGACTGGAAACTCCAGCTCTGGAAAATTTCTGGGGAGCATAACCAAGCTGAGAAAATTACTTGCCCAGCTTTTGAAGCAGCTAAAAGACCAGGGATGATTTGAGTTTGGCCACGGGCAAACGGGGCCATTACAGCAAAGTGTGCCTGTAAACAAGGTATCATGTGCTTACCTGTTTCATGACACTGCAGTATTGAGGCACTGAGTGCTGCTGAATCAATAATACACAATAGCAGCAAATTCACAAATAGCACTTTTTCCTTTACCATTTTAGCTACATTTTAGTAGATGCTCTGCTAGACCACACCTTCCTGCCTCCAGGGTCCCCAGCCGAAGTCAGGTCAGGACTTCAGGCCTCAAACACTTGAATAACAAAGACCATGAGAAACAGTGAAAGTGCAAAACCCTTGGACTCCCAACAGCAGTTTCTACAGATGCTGTGTCTGCCTGTATCAGTGGTGTTCATTTCCACTTAATTTCACTTCTGGTAGCATACATGGCATGGTTCCCATCTATCAGGGATCAGGACAGGGCATCATTGACACATCCAGCCAAACCAATTGCTTTAGATACAAAAGTATTACTTGCAAAAAGTAATGAAATACCTTTTCTACCCTCAGGAAATGTAACAGCAAAGAGAAAATGGATTCTTTGTGTTTCTCTACCATGCATTACCAAGTAGTCAGGAAATCTCACTAATATGAACTGCTACAATTATTTTTCCTGATACTGCTATTATGCTATTATTACTTTTACATGAGATAATTAATCTTTTCCATATACCGCCCTCAGTATACCTGTCACACAGCACCATCCCCCAAATCCTTGTTACACATCCTCACAGCAGCACTGTTTATTTACATTCACACATTACTGTTTATCACATAAGGTCTAAAGAGTTTGCGTACCTGCATCCATCCCTTCTCCACAAGGCTTTCCATTTCCCACACTTATCTTCGAAACAGCTAGAAGCAAGTGCTTGAAAACCCTGATAATCCTATTCAGATAAGCCACAAGTAATACTTCACTGCTATTATCCAGTTGTGTTCAGATAAACCAGAGCATGAAGCAACCAGCCTATACAGATACCTATCTTTGTAATACAGCTTTTTAATACTTTATTTAGTTATTCTATCAGATGAAGGTTAATAGATGTGTTTGGTAGCATACAACTCACCCATCTATAAAGGGATGCAAGGAACAGCCACATATCCAACAACCTAGCAACACTTAATTAGAAATATACTACAGAGCACAATACAAGTATTGATTTTTTTCATGCAGCTAAGTGGAGATTATCTGATTTCTTTTCTTGAAGGTTACACCCAAGTTTCATACATGGCTTGATCCCCAGCTGTGCAAATGCTTAGCTTGCATTCAAGTCAATGGGTGTTAAGTATTTCGGTCTCTGAAACCATGACCACAAAACAGAGAATTTCAACAGCTACATTTGAATATGCACATTTGAAATACAGATCTTGATAAGCAGGTAAAATATTTCCATTTCCCCCAATTTATGGATTCCTTGATTTCAAATCTAAAAGGAACAGATCTATCTGATCATGCCAACTGACCTTCCACATGCCAGCAACATACAAAGTATCTCCAAAAGCACAGCATTACCATTTGCACTCACCTTTATACTCCTTGAAGGTTTACTCCTTCACATCTAGCCTCAAAAAAAGAGCTAACCTGGGTTCTGTATCGTAGAGCAGCTGATTCTGCTGTGACCCAGAGAAACTTCACTGACCTTAAAGTTTAACAGGTGTGAAATCTCAGTTAAGTAATGTCATTTGCTGTGAAAACCTTGTGCTATTTTTAAATGTATACAATTATGTCCAGGAAAAAGTAGTGGCCACAGTCATGTGAAGCAAAAAAGGAAGTACAAATTACAACCCTTTATGCACTGCTGAAGTGTTTACAACTTAAAAATTAACTGCTTCTTTACAAGATGGCTCTCTGTACAGAGTGACTTTCTACTTCTTCCTGTTCAACTGTTGTACTTTGACACTGTCTACAAGTTTGCCTTAGATACTTGTTTACGGCATGAAAATAAATTCATTATATAAACAGGTATGTTTATATAAATATTCTCTCAGATTTACTTCAGGAGAACAAATTCCATGAGAGAAATAGATTGTCTGGGAACAAATGGTGATTGTCAGATCACAGCCAGGGTAGTATTACACAGACAACTGCAGCTATGTTTTAGTCACCAGGCAGAAGGCAAATGCAGCATGAGGCTGTATTTATCTCCCCGTTTCCCATAACTGCTTCTTTATACTTGAGTTTTCAGTGCCTTTCCTTGGCTGTCCCTTTCACTCGACAAGATCATCTCTTTAATTAGCTACCCTGTTGCTATTTCCTCCTTTTCTGAGAAGTGCAACCATTCCTTCTATATATGTCTATAATTTGCCTAAATAGCAGTTAGTCACATGGCTCTAGCAGCAAGCATCCACCACAACAGCTAAAAAATGTTATGAAGCTACCCTGACACTAAGAGGCAGTGAACACAGCACTACTTCTTGATGCTAAAAGGTGTTTCTCAACTGGTAGAGTTTTTCTTTTTCCTAATAGATATTTTAAAAGAGAAAAATTTTAAAAAATGCACACTTCTAAAGTTGTGTATACAATAACTTGACACTAATATGAAGAATTAAAAACCCCTTGACAGACCTACCAGATAAAGCACATCATCCACTCTGTGCTACACTCAGTAGCTGTACTGCATTATGCTGACTCACTGAAGCCAGTCTGCAAATTTAGAGTATGTAAGTGCCAAGGTAATTAAAAACTTACTGTTATAAAATAATCAAGTGCAGCTCTAGCGCTGCAGAGGATTCAATTTGAAACACTCCATGGCTTCCAATATATATCAAGTAATTCATCTAGCTCTCCACAACCTTGCGAGTGCATGCTAACTGCATGATGAGTAAATGAAAAAAGCATGGTCTTGGCTTTGGGCTGGTCAGAGTAGGCTCTGGTAATATTTATAATAGAGTCAGTACATACATTCAGCACTTAATGTTAGGCAAAGCTGGTGAATGAAGAGTTCCATGCAGTTTTGCTGGTTATGGAGTTTCTTTAATACAGGGATATTTGACTGTAAAAATCAAAAAGGCTATTTGTGAAGTACGGCCAAATTTTCTTTCCCTGACTTCATTTAGAAATGACAGTCATGGGTATGTGCAAGGCAGATGCCGTTCTATTCCCTATTACAAACAACTAGTAATGGGCACTATACACTCTGGGAGCACTTATACAGAGTACAGACTAGTGCTTCTGAAAAATTGGCTATTTACATAATTTTTCAGATAGATTTGTTGCCTTTTTATAAATTTTGTACTGATATAAGAATAACCTAAAAGCAACTAAAAATCTAACTTAAGTAATTAGTATTACAAATCCAAGTGCACAAATCCAATTTCACTGCTCACTGACAAATACCAGCTTGCTTTGCAGTACTTGATCACATGTCAAGAAATCACTTTCCAGTACAAAAGTTGAATGCCCATATGTCCATTTTACAGCTGAGTTATCTAAGGCGTCAAACAGGCTAAAAGAATTTAAGGTACAGAACGAAGCGGGGTTAGGCTACAGCATCAGTAGGTATGAAAACAGTAGTCATTCTTCCAGCACAGTATCAGTGCTCACTAACTTTTGACAGTTGACCTGCCTGTACTGTCCCTTTCAAACTCCTGCTGCTAAATTATTGCCGTAATATTTTCTCTAAAATACTTTCTACTTTAGCATCTCCTTATTTTCACATAACAGACCTTATTTAAATCATCTGCCTTCAAAAAACTTTCCAAGACAATGGCAAACAGCCTCATGTTGCTGTTGGGTGACTTTACATGAGGCAAACTTTAACTAGATACTTTACACAGGGATTCTGGTCTAACAACAGTTTTGCAGCCTTAGTATATTATGATTTTTATCAAATCTACTAGACTAATCACATGCAGATTGCAATGTTAACACATGGTCCTCATATTTAGCTTTCTCAGGCCTTAGCTTTACTAGTCCAAGCTAACTGTTTCAATTGGCTGCTCTAAAAGCTGACACATTACTGTAATACTGGAAGCCTACCCACGTCACCTCTCAATGTGCTGTCAGAATACAGACATCCATAACCAAAATGCAGGAAAAAGTCAAAGACAACTGTTATGTTGGATTTTCATTACTGACCACAAGCACTCAATCCACTGATAAGAAATGCTTGTCTGACTTGAAACTCATTCCTTTGCAGAAACTTTTGGCATTTGATTTGAACACAAAATTCAAGCATGAGACCAGGGCAAGAGGGTAAAATCTCACTGGCTTTTGGCTGGACCATCATATGTTTAGGAAGAGCAGACATCAGTGTTGCTACCAGTAGCGCTGGACTATAGCAACCATGCAGGGATGTATCATCTCCCTTTGTGTGCTGCTAACCAGAGCTGTTCTAAGAGGCCCGCAAGGGTCCACTTAACCAGATGCCATTTGGTCCTGGCTGCTTCTGCATCCCAGGTCCCTTTCTCCGAACATACCCAAACTGCCCAGGACCTGTCCTCAACAAGCTACCTGGCACACAGGTGGCTGTGGATGGGCACCCTGTCAGTGGCTCAAAGGTGGGATGCACTCACCACTCCACCAGACTGGAGAGATTAGTCCTCACAAACCATCAGTGGAAAATTAGACTTAAGGTAAAGGGGCGTAACAGCAGCACTGACTGTGGCTCCCAGTCTTTCCTTGTCTCTGGGCAGCAGCACTGACTGTGGCTCCCAGTCTTTCCTTGTCTCTGGGCAGCAGCACTAAGAAATTAAGGCCTACCATTATCGCCACTCTTTGCTCTCTCAGGCAAGCTGCTCCATAGCAGCAGCAGCTCTGTCTGTTTCAGCTTTAATTCCCTGCAGCCACAGGTCTTGCCCAGGGCCCCAGGCACAGGGCAAACAGCCATAGATTGAGGACCACTGACTGAGCACAGAGATGCACACATTTCACTGAACCATCAAGTGCCTCTAGCTTATCTTTCCAGTCTCAGATGTCCACAAGAAAGAGCAGTCAATTAGCTAAAAGCCCTGGCATAGACAAGTTGAAGTTACATCTATTTCTCCAGAAGCCTATGGATATAAATTATGTGCAGAATCTACAGGGCTGATAATTAATAGTCAAAACATAAAATAGAAAAAAGCTGATACTAATCCACAAAAGAGTTAATCTTGTAGGCAAAAGATGAAAGAAAGCCTAGCGAAAAAACATGGTAGCTTATTAAAAACGAAATAGTCAGTCTAATGTTTGCCCTTTAAGTCATTCCAGACTGACTATGGTAAATCTGCTAGTGTTTTGGCCTCTAGATAACCTGCCTAGTAAATCAAACCAAAACACCACATAATTAAAAACTAGTTTGGTTCAGATTATAGAATTTACAATTTATTTTCACAAGTAAGACGACAAACCCTGTAATTCACTTGACATTTCACCACTGTCTTGAAATATAGTCTTTCCACTAGTGAAAATAAATTGCCTAGCAGCTGTTATATATTTTACCTAAATGTATATTTAGATCCATCGTGTGTACAGTCTAACAGATTTGTTGCAGTTTTAAGGGGCAGAGACAGACCCTACTCAACTTTCACACAGACAAGTTGAGAAAACATGATAGTAAATGGCATTTGGGTAAACAGAAGAGTAGTAGAGACTGGCAGGACACTTCATTAGTACCAACTCGTAAAGAAACAGCCTTTACTTTGAATTCATCCATTCCAACCTGTGGCTGCAAGACCCCTGTGCTCAGGATCAGCATGGTATTAACAGAGCAAGTTTCATAGTAACATCTAATTGAGAAGCCCAACACCCCTGATTCTTTTAAGCACAGGGTTTTGTACTGGGTGAGATTACCAGACGTATCAGTAAAGTTGCTGATTTGCGTCTCAAGCATGTACGTGCAATCATGCACCCCACCAACACAAATTCTTCCCACAAACTCACAGAATTTTAGACATATCACTAACCTATCTGGCTCACTTTATACTCCCCTGTGAGTTTATTTCCCTGCTCCACCCATCCCATTTAGACAGCATAAGTGTTGAAGGCACACTGGATCATTCTGTACAACATCAATTCTAGCAGTGACAATTCCATCCATTATCCTATAGCTACATAATTAAGTCTGTGCACTTGATGGAAGGTGCAAGAGAAGAGACAATAGTCTCTGCATGTCTTCATTCCTTTTTTGTGGCTCCCATTCCACCATAGCCAGAACAACTTTGTTCTACTTTCCTCAATCATAGGCGGTGCTAATTGTGGCATATTTTGAAGGGACAACACAACAGTTTCTCCAGTTACAAGCGTCGAGATAGTTTCTGCAAAGAAAACAAAACATTGATCCCAAGATATCCAGTCACCATCTTCATTACAGCTGCCTTCAGCACTGCCAATTAGCTGCTCAAGAAAAGTCTCTATTACAGTAAGTAGAGAAGATAATTTCCTATTGTTACTGTGTGTCAATCTTTGTATTAACATTGCCCCCCAAATGCAAGACAGCTCAAATCACAGCCAGAGATCAGACACTGTTATATATCTTCCTTCTTCCCTTTGACAAGGAGTTGCTGGGAAGATTTCAACTGAAAATGAGCACTTGCTTCAGTTAGATTTTGTAGCTTTTCTATATTGCTACCTCAAAGACCTCCTTACAAAGCACGACTTCTCTGCTCTGACACTGTCAGTGCTCTTGTCAAGTTCTATCATCCAACATGCGAGGGGAGGAAGGATATTTATATCGTGGAAGGACCAGTGGTCCTTAGCAAAACTTACTTAGAGCTCAGTCCTGGAAATCACTGAGCACCAGTGGCTCTGCCTTCTCAATAAAGTGTTTATTGCAGACAGAAGCCAAAGGAACTTCTCTCTAGATGAACACGAAGTTATCGTACACATGATTTATGACATTGTGTGCATTGAAGAGAATGCATTTCTTCCACTGCTCCCTTAGCATTTACAATCTACCTGATGCTCGTGCAGCTACAGGAAACTAACTGAGAAATAGGGACTGAACATGAAGCAATCCTAGTTTGAGAATCAGCATCTTGCAACGTGGCTGCTTCCACATCTGTGCAGTGAAGAGAGCATATACACATGAACAGGCACACAGAAGCTAGCTTCCCTCACTGTGCCCTTTCTTAGAAGACCAAAAGCACCAAACGTATCAGTAACATTCAACTGCTTGTTACTAATAGCATTACAGTGTAGAAAGGAAGACTGCTCCAAAAAGCCAGCCATTTCAAGTAAGAAACAAAAAATCCCACAATGACTAATTGGCTGAAGTGCATTTATTCCAGCAGGTCAACTGGCTATAAAAGATGAAATGGCAGTTTTCCATCAGAATGCAAGCTCTCATAACAAGGGAAGCCTTGTCAAAAAAATTGTTATTACTCACAAGTTAAAGGAATTGCTAGGACAACCTCAGAAAATCATACACAGAAACATATTCAGAGAAGAGGAGAAATAACTTTGTCCCATTATCTCTGTCTTGACATGCATAAACTAGCTTTTTTCCCCTTTTAGTTTGAAGTGACAACATTAATGTACTGTCACATGTTAGTTACACAGATTCTGTTACCATCGACACAAGCATGTTTTCCATTCATGTGAGCATATCTGTGGCTCATTTCAATCTCTACAGAAGAGGTTAACCAATTGGGGTGATCTGAATGTAATTCTCAGAGGAATAGTTAACCCTTGGGATCATGTGGCTAAACAGTCACGGTACCAGACAGAGTTCTCTGAACACCATTTGTCCTGCCCAATGAATGCTGTCTAAAGGTGGTGCAAGCACGTAACATCCAAGGCATGTTGGCTCCCTCCATAGGCAAGTAGGAAAAACATTGCTCTCCTGGGCATGAGATGTCTCACACAAAAGGTGAACCACTTTCCTCTGGTGTCTCTCAACTACAGGAGACTGGATGATTAGTTATCCACACAGTGCAACACATAATGCTGCACGAGAAGCATCTTTACTCCCTGACCACCTTGGAGGCCACACTAAGATGGTTTAGGACAACTCTCATTTGGCTGTCCTCTCTGTTACTCAGAAACCCTAATTCAGGTGGGCTAGTATTAGCTTGTTTGTAAATTAAAGGTACAGGACAAGGGTCCATGTCCTCCCTTATCTGAACCACCAGCATTAAGGTAGTTTTGGATGGGGTTGTATTTTCCCTCTGAGAAATACTATGGGACTCATTTGCCTGGACATGCAAGGGCCTTGCGTGGCCTCCCACCACAGCTTCAGGCTACTCCTTCCAAGATTTGTCTCCAAACGTAGTGAGCCTGAAAAATTCAAACCCCCAAGGGATCCTAAACTTTTACATAACTCCTGGCTGCATTTTGTAATTTTTCTTGTCTAAACAGACAGGAGTACACTTCTGCTTATTCTTTCCTAAAGAGGAACCAATGGAAGGGCAAAGACTGATTTCTGCCTCCAGGCATTGGAACAAAATCACTCTGGCTGAGCCTATATCAAGCCTTCCTCTGAGGAATTTTAAACCCAGAAGGTGCCACTAGGGACCAGCATAATTCAACAGTTTGCTCTCCAGTGCTAGAGAAATCCCTGTAGGGCATGTTTCATCTAACTAAAATACACTATATGCAAACATTTGCACAAACGATTAGCAAGACCTCTGATAGAGGAGAAATCAGGTTTTTAAGAAAAGTTCTTCATTCACTATGTTTAAGAAAGGATTTTTCTAGTCTCAGCTCAGCAACCTGTAGGCTTTTTCTCAGACTGCCTAATGCACTAGCCTGGAGGCTCTTGTGTGTTCAGTGACATGATGCTTGCTCTGTGTTATTACTGAAGATAAACCATGACACCACTGTGAATCACTGTGTCCCCTTAGGAGCTTAAGATGTTTCAGCAGAGATTAGGAGCAGCAAAGGAGACCAGCTGCAGAGCACATAAAGAATGATCGATTTGACAAAGCCACAAGTGTCTGAGAATTAACCAAGTGTCATATGGCTAGCACTCAGGTTTTATGGCGGCAGGCAAGTTGTTTGGTGTTGTAGGAACACAAAAAAAGAGTTCAAGAGGAGGGATGGCCTGAAGAGAACCCTTCCTTGAGCAGATTCATACTGTCATTAATGAGAAAGGAGTTCAGCTCCTGTGAAGTACACAAACTACTGGTAGCTGGAAGAAACACAGTCAGGTGAGAGTCTGAAGGCAATTTTTAAAACCACAGGATGTTCTCTAGAGAATTTTTCATATACTCTGCAGCATATTCCCCTATGCTGGGTGCTGTTCTTGCTGCTTTTAGAAATGCTTGTGCTGACCTGATTCAGCCCTTTACTAGCCAACTGCCATAAGGCCACAACTATCCTTGCAGAAGGCAGCTCATGCGTTTCAAAGCAACTAAAGCCCCTATTAGCCATACACAAGGTAATTATGACATAGTACAATGAAGAGATACAAAGGCAAGCCTTAACTGAGCTGAACTGAAAGCCTACAAGAGGTTAGGTACAAAAGCTCAGAATTCAGCGCAGTCTGTTTTGTCCTGCTTGTCTTCACTAAGTAGCTTGGATGTGTCTATGGTACAAAAGTCCTTTGCAGCATAGATGCAGCAGGCAAATGTAAGCTTGAAATGGAAATCCACATTCTGCCATCTGACTGTCATAAAGCAAAACCCAAAGAAAGTGTCTTGCAGCAAGGGTTGGCACAGCTTCCTCTTGTTCTTCCGCTCACAGGTCCCACGGGAGTCACCATCCGATGGACAGAATAAGGTGCAAGAGCAGATTGCTGTGTCCTGCAGACATAGCCTTTCCCCTTGCAGTGGAAACTTCCACTGTAGGACTGAGCTGCTCGTTAAGGAAAACCACCCAGTTATTTCACCCTCACGGGTGTGGACATGTTGTTTAGACATTAGGTGGCTCTCCAGGTCACCATGCATAGCAGCAATTAACAGGAAACAAAAACCCAACTGCATGGAAAATATGAATAAAACATATCACGTGCACAGCAGTAAAGAAAAGCCTTTATCACAAGCTAAAACAATAGTGCACATTATTGATTCTTTAAGACATGCCCCAAAACAACTGATGGGTTTAAAGAGTAACTTTTTAATGGGATGTAGACCAGAGAACATTTTAGGTACTAAAACTGATGCCATCTTAGAGCAGCCATTTGAACTATTAGGTAATCTGACAGGATATTTTCACTTGGTTTATAACTAGCTTCTGCTGCATGTGCTTTAATCTTGTGATCAATTTGATTTGGATATTACTCACTTGCTTAGAATTAGGCCCATGCCAACATATTTCTGTGGAAGTAGTGCCAAAATACGCCCCCTTTTTATGCAACATCAGCTTTCAGAAGTACAGTTCTGTTACACAAGCTGGGCTCTCTCCTTCTCATGGGCTATCTCTTCGAAACAGAGGCTAAGTTACTCTTGCACACCTGTAGCACTTTGGGGACATCTTTACAACTGTTACTGGGGAAAATGCGGCACATTGAGCTGCTGGAGCTGTAACTCCAGCCCATCCAGAGCACATGTCCCAACCATGTGCAGCTCACCAGACTATGTTGAATAGGAAGGACGCGGGACAGGTTTATAACTGTATCTAGCATACGGAATGGTTGGTGAACACCCAAAACTAACAACTGAGAACACGCTGTTTTCACAATAGGCTATTCACCTGGTTGAGACAGCCTGAGTACAGCAATTGTCATCTTTGTCCAGCACCAATGGACCTGGACCAGCTTTCTGTTTGCCATGAGGCCAGCACAGAAGAACAAACTGCCTGTAAAGCAGGGCTACCGTTTGTGAAAGCCTCTGGTCACCACCAGGAGAACAAATAGTCAGTTACAGGAAAACTCTTGCCCTGTAGTTTCATTTTCTTTGTCCCTGATGACCTCATTTTCATTGTTCTGTTCTGTTCTGTTGTTTTGTTTGTTTGTTTTTTTTAATCAGTTGTCCACTTTGGGATATATTTCAAAGAATTAGCTTAAAAGACTAACTTTCAGTTAGAAAATGAGGGTCACTTCAGATCCACCAGACATGTTTCTTTAAGGGCAAAATCTGCAACAGCTGCTCAGAAAGTAACAACTTCTCTTAAATTTACTGAACAACACTGACTTCAAATTGCATTAAGTGTCCATGCTTAGTGTAGAAGACTGGTTACCTGCATGAGGTGTGCAGGTGCTACCAGAAGGCCTGTACACCCACTACAACCTAGTTATATTTGCTGCGAGACAGAATCAGTGTTTAATTTCTGAAGCCCTTAGAATGGGAGGCAACAGACTCCCTTCCCATGTACTGACTGCATCTAACTTGCAGAAATTCTAAGTCGACTTTGTGGTGCTCTCAGGAAAAATCAATCCAGCTAAGTACAAGGGGCTTCCCACCAAAACAGAATATATCTCATTTTGTGAGAATGCAAAGATTTGTTCAGCTAGCCCCAGCAGCTTAGGAATTGATTGCTATGTACTGGTGAGAAAGAAGAGCTAACTATTTACATAGATTCTCTGTGACTGTAATACAAGCTAATGCCACAATCAATGCTGATAGCAGCCAGAAGCAATTGCAATATGTTAACAAAGGAAGAAAATGCCTGTCAACTATACAAGTATGTGAAACAAAATAACTAGCTCGGAGGAGCACGTGGAACATCTTTAACCATCTCCTTTAACTATCGTAATTGTTTTAGACCCTCAGGAGTGGGTAGCAGCTGGCTGTTATCTATCTCATAGTAAGACACTTAAATAAAAATAAGTTATCAGAAACCAACATAGCAACTACAGTACCTTAGCGAAAAAAAGGCCCAGAAACAGCCATCTGTGGGAATCGGGAATCAAACCATGACTCAGTGCAAGCTACGGTAGAGAATCTGTTCTCAAGAGCCTTACCTAAATCCATTAAATACAGCATATATGCAAAGCAAACCCAACTTTCTCTTTAATTACCTGCAATTCTGCCCATGACCTGACTTCCCTCCCAGCTCCTACATGCATAAACACACCTAAAGATTCCTGATGTCTGACATGAGTGCAGGATGGACAGGTGGATTTGTAATAACCCTTTGATACAAGCCAGACAGTTTTCTGCCAGACCTCTTCCTACCAGCAGCAGCTCCCAGCTGACTGCCCCATGAGGTACAGTAGGGTCCCTCAACAGAGGCTGGTGCACACAGCAGCTTGGCAATGAGAGATTAATGGTCATAAGTTATCAAAAGCAAGATCAGGGTAAAACCAGGTCCGTCCTTGGGCAGAGAAGAGGAAAATTGGTTATGAAATTGACTGTCTGAATGTCAGGACATGTAATTGAATTGTCAGTTACCTTTTTTTAATTAAAAATTATATAAGAGTCCAGTGTGATGAAGTATTACAACTGATAATCCTATCTCTCTCCTTCCATGGTCTTTTACCAATCCGGCTCCCAAAGGCTATCCATGTTCATGCCAGGAGGCAGTACGCTGATGGGATTTCAAAGAGTAGCTGCACAATTTCATCACCAGCATCACTATCTGTAATTTATGTTAAGAGTAAGCTCAATGCCACAGGCTCTAGCTGACAGCAGAAGGCATTTCTGAACAACTCTGATAGCAACAGCCCATGCACATGCGAGGTAGGGAAGACCAATTCAAAAATCACCTGCCTTTTCATTTTCCCCAAGTATCCAGCTCTGTCATTCATCGGCACTAATAACATGTCAATGTCACTCACTAGGCCTCACTAGCAGGCATGACACAATTATTATTAGCTTCTCACCCATGTTTGATAATACTCCTGCGAGAGGCAACCCAGGAAATAAAAAGACTAGAAAGCCATGTGATCAGGAGATTCAAAGGCATATGTACCTATATATATATATATATCTCCATCTGATACACTTAGTTCTCAAGGACTGCTGCTTAGTACTTGTTCTGCCTCTTCAGGTGTCCAAGACCAGCAGCCAGATGCCACTGACACCCTCAATGACATCATTCGGCTATTACCCAATCCGCACAAAGGTACCTGTGCTCCACAGCTATGGTCTGAAAGCATGACCAGAGGTGCCCAGTCATTTGATGACAGCTCTACAGCTTTGGCCAAAGGCCTGGCGACTCCAAAAGGGCTTTGAAACTGGAGACCATATCCCCAGCAAGAAATTATTTGCTGAGGTCAAACTCCCACAGATTTAGCTGTGAAACACCACTCTCCAACCATCAGTGAAAGTAAAAACAAGAGGGATGATCCCTGTCTCCAAATAGAGGAAGACATCCCACCACTGCTGGAAGATGCAAGTATTTGCCAAGCTCCTGGCACGTGCACATCACATACTTCATCCTGGCTCCCCTTTAATTTCAACTCCTTAGCCTGAAACTTAATGCCACTGCCACATTGCTTCTGTTTGTTCATTCGTACTCGGCAATGGCTTAACATAGCATAACCCTTCCAGGGCATCACCTGGGACCTGTGTTCACCAAGGCTGCTTAACTCCTTGTCGTGGTTTAGGCCAAATCGGCCACTGGGGACATGGGAGACCCCAGATGGGACCGACAGATGCTCCCCTCTACCCCTCTTCAAAAAGAGAGGCAGAGGAGGGAAAAAGAAACTTAAGAGTTTAGAAGAAACTAAACTACTTTAATGAGATATTAATAATAACATACAAGGAAATAATGAAATATATACAAAACCATATCAAGCTCCCAGGATGACAATCACAACACCGGCTGGCACTGGGGCAGTCCCAGGCTGGACTCAGTGGCAGACGAGAACTGGATTCCGGGTCTGCCTTCAGGATCAGGACCAAAGGCAGACGATTGAAGTGAAGAGAGCGAGAGAGAGCGAGAGAGAAGGATCTGACCCTCGGCTTTTATACTGAGTATGATGCAGATGGGATGGAATACCCT
>VZSZ01011247.1:50472-151567 GCA_013398815.1 Ibidorhyncha struthersii | reverse complement strand
GATCATCTAGTCCAACTGCCTGACCCCTTCAGGGCTGACCAAAAGTTAAAGCATATTATGTCTTCAGGTAATCAGCTTAGCAAGGTATGGCTTAGCCAATTAGATTAGATTAACTACCTTAGTTTTAGAGGGTCTATGTTAGGTGGGACAAACCCCATCCTTTGTCTTTCCTTGTGCAAAGGAAAAGAGCAGATCAATTGTATTTTTGCTGTAAGATCCCCTCCTATTCAACATGTGGGCATGTTGGCTTTCCAGTGTCTTGAACCCTGGGCAAAAGCCCTTGTGGATATCCCTGGTAGTAGGCTCCTATGACACAAAGTCTTGCAAGTGCAATGAATGGCAGGATGCCACCAGGACCGTCTGCAAAAGAAGGAGGGAGGGATGGAGGGCGCACAGGCTATGACCTTCACTGTGCTGACGGAGCATTGCACGCTGAACCGTGGAAGGCTGCTTTTGCGCATCATCACTGGGGCAGGATTGTCATGAAATTTATACAGGACACTTATCAAACACCCTACCAAGCGCTTCACATTCATGCACCTGCTGATCTCTACGGAATTATTTTTGTGCAGTATCAAGTGTCGAGATTTAATTCACATTGAAAACAAAATTTGCTTGGTGAAGCCTACTTTCATGTAGTTAAGTATAACCATGTAAACACGCAGTTAAACATCCCTCCATGCAGTGCTAGTAAGTTCTGAAATTCTTCCTTAGCTAGTTCTCTAAAGTGTTTGGATGTGATTTCTTTTTGTTGCTGCTCCTGTTGCTAATTTAAAACTTTTAATATTAATCTTTTTGACTGGTGTGAGGTGTCAGTTCTCTGCAAGTGTTAATTTACTCCCAGTTCGCCGGGAGCAGTAATACGTTACTATCGCTGAGCTCTATTATTTGTTTTATCTTGTTTTCTTTTTCCCAGTTGGGATCTCAAGTTTCCCCCTTTCCCTCCCCAGATCTTCTGGGCTGAGATGGTCCGCTTCCACTTACAATCCTTTATTGTAGACTACAGTCTTACTGGTGGTGGCCATTGCGATTTCTGGCTCCAGCCGAGATGTCTCAATCTGTGAAATCAAAGAGGAGGCAAGATCAGAAGTGATACTGTGTTGCTGTGCTGCAGCAGGAGCTTGACAGATCAATAAATTAATGTGGAGAAGTATAACATGCAAATAATACAATATCAAACCATGCCTTTTCCATGTCATTTTAATGTGCTTTACTCTGCTCAAGTCTCAAAACATCCCTGTTTGGATTGACTTATATTACATGAAATGATGCACGCTCTCTGTCTTGCCATATTCAGTGAATTACAGAGTGCCTCTGAGAATCAAATGGATCCAACCCATCATTTTCCTGGAGACATCCCTTCCTTTTCACACAGCCAAGGTCCCCTTGCATGGTGCTAGAAGGAATCCAGTCCCCAAAGCTGTGGTTTGCACCTGTAGGGACCCAGCAAAGCCACAGGCTGCCTGGTGACAGGAGCGGACAACGCACCCTCATTCGTCTCCTGGACCAGGGCTCTATATCCTCCAATGAGGACGGATCACGGATAAAATCTGCCTACCGCTTTCTCTATCTCCAAAAAATCTCCAGCCCTTTCCTAATTTTTGCCTTTCACTGGCTTCACACAAAGCTTTCCTTTGCTCTGAAATTGCTCCGAACCTTTGCATCCCTGGGAGGGATCCATGGTGCTCCCGGTTCCCACAGCAAGCAAAGATCCCGCTTCCAACCGGGACAGGGGACCTTGCAAGATCAGACTTTTAGAAATCCTATACATTGAATTGATGCTGTTGCTGACACAATGCTAGGAACCCACGTTAAAATCGAAATGCTTTTGAAAATGTTTAACCTAGTTAGACAAATTAGCAAAAATTTGTGCAAAACAATTTAGGTATTTAAAATATTCAATGTTTTTAAAAACTGGAAAAACTGTTCTTAGCTTTCAGCTGCAAAAACCCAACAAAATATAACATCAAAGCAATCTTAACATGAGGTGCAACATAACCCTTCAGCAAAGCTGTTAAACAGCTACTGAAGCATCATGGGAAATAGCACTTCATTTATTCAAATGCACATATGTCAGGTTTTTGCACCATATGTCATTCCAAGCTATTTACAGTAATAATTAAATCTTAATCAACGTTTAACCTCTGTAAAATGTTTGAAGGGATCTAATCACCCTTCAGACTGCACTAATGAAGGAGAAATATATAAACATAAAAAGAAAATGATGCATAGATAGCACACCAGAAAGAACAGTAATTGCAAAATTGTATTTCTTTTAAATATAATCAGCAAATTATGTAAAGTAAGCCAACGAGTATTTTAAGTGAAGACATCTTGGGTGTCAGAGGTGTGATCAGCTAATTTTGTACTGCTATCCATAACAGATGTAGCATATTTTCTTTTAGTGCCATTATTAGCAACTTCACCATTTCTTTCTGTGCTGAAACACAAAGTGAAGCATTGTGCCGGGGAGAGTACCCAGCAAAGGTGCAGGAGAGGCGATTCTCACATACACCAGCACTGACGGGATCCATTTTGAGGGAGGATTAACTCCGATCTGCCTGGCTCTGACACAGCTTTTCTTCCCATTGTTTTCTTATTTTTCTTCCAGAGACAGAAAGAAAAGCTCCGAGGTATCAGGGCTGGGTGGTTTCACCCACTGGTATGAAAATATCAAGGTGGGAAGTGCTTTAAAATGACCTGGTATATTGGGTGATCCAATCCTGACTGTCCATGCTGATGTCAGCAGGGCTTGGGGACATGGGGCAGCTCGGACAGAGCAAAACCCAACCTACTACTGGGATGTTTCCACAGAAAGCTAACGGAGAGCCACCAACACTCCCTTCCTTTCCAATGGGGGATGGAGAGGCGGGAGGTCCAAGGAAAGCCACGTCTGCATTGGTGGACCCCAGATGAGTGGTCTGAAAGCAAGACCTATGGGAAAACATTGAGGACTTGGATGTGCTGAGTCTAGAAGAGAGAATTTCAAGTGGGGCATAGTGGTATGTGTGTGTGTGCAAGAGGCTACAGCACATGCAGAGGAGAGGAGTAGTGTTTTGCTCACGCTCTCTTGGGACACAATTCAAAAAGCATCGAGTAAGATCCAAGCTGAACAGCAGGAAAAGTATCCTAGTGGGAAGAAGCAAAATATTGCAACCAAATGCTTGGGGAAGGTGTAGTGTCTCTGTGGTGAGAGGTTTTCAGCACAAATTAGATGAAACCCATCAAGAATAGTTTAAGCAGAATTGGGCTTGTCTTGGTGCAAGGAGACAGATGAGATAACTGCTTGTAGGTCCTTTCGGCATGGCTGAGCTCTTCATTCATGGCAAGGCTGTACACAAGGCTGTTGGGATGGCTTTAGGAGGGACAGGATTGAGGTGTGATAGTTCAGAGACAGATTATGGTGTCTAAGCAGAAGGACAAGGGCACGAATGCCTAATGCAAGATGGACCTGTGGTCAGGAACTCCTTTGAAGAACTTGAAAGAAGACAAAATCAGTCACAGGCATCAGTTTGGAGCTGTGCATTACTGAGCCCACTTAAGGCCCTTTCTGTAGCCTGGGAAGATGTGAAATAAATTTGCTGGGGAGTGACTGGTTGAACTGGCACAATCTCTGCTGATTCCCTCCTGGCTGACTTTAATAAAGCAGATATTACAAACTGCTGTAGAGCCTCAGCTACAGGAGCGGGTGTGTTTGTACCAAGGAGGCAGGTAGAAGAGGAATGTACTCCACAGCAGTACTGGCAAAGCCATTCAGAAATGCATCAGGAGTAACTTACTCCGCTCACTAGGAAATCAAACGCAGAAGAACAGGGAGAAGCATTCGTGTGGTAGGCTACAGATAGTAAAACAACATTAAGACACAACCTTATTGTGTACTGGTTCAGTCTTTGAATCCCTCAGGGTTTTTTGTTGGAAAGCTCAATTTCACCTATTTTGGTGAAACGGCATTGTGAAACAGATCTGGAGACCACAGTTTCTTGTGAAGTTTCTTGTGTAACAGCTTCAAAGACGACCCCTAGCAGGACCCTTCTTGGTCATGGCCATGCTAGGAACCCCTCTAACAGGGAACACCTGCCATGGAGAGTGCTCTGAGGAACAGGTTCTACCCTGTTTGGGCTACACTGATGGGACCTGTGCCACCGCACACAGGGTGACTTTGTCCTTTCAAACTGCCCACCATAGGACTGGGTTTGAATTGTGTCCATCCCGATAAGATAGATCTACCTGTGCTGAGGCAAAGGATGAATCCCTTTTCTGTCTCTGGGATGATAGCACTGAGCTGTCTACCAGAAAAGGGCCTTCAACAATGAATCCAGGAGAAGAGAAGTCCAAGAGAGAGGCAAGCTCACAACAGCACTGAGAGAACTGCAGTGTAAAAACACCACTCCCAGAGAGTGCTACCAGGGGCTCGTTTGGGGAAAAAAAAAAAACCCAACCGTCTTTCAGGCTGATGGCTGCATGAGCATCAGTGCAGCACTGACCGCTCGGTATCCCGACATACCATCATGGGAGACACTATAACGAGGCAGAGGGAGAAGAAGGAATTGCTTCATCCCCCTGTGAGGCTACTGGAAGCTTTGCTATAGATGCAGGGATCCCGGTCCTTGCTGGGGACACAGCCAAGTTACATCTCCAAACTCATCCAGAGATGTGGCCGGCACTAGTCACAGGCCTTTGCAACACATGGGAGCCGGTGCGGCCTGAGGACACTCCTCTTCCCTCTAACAGATAGCCAAGGGCATGAAGAAAAAAAGGGAAAAAAAACCAATAAATGGTGTCCCCTGACCTTATTCAAGCAACAGTTTATAAACCAGCATCACGCAGGTAATGCAGGCAGGATGACAGTGCTGGCTTTTTAGTGGTGTTCCTGACCTGGTGATATCTATCCTCCCAGGGAACAAAGCTGCCGTAAAGGGAATCGCCTCTCGCGGTGCCCACCGCATGCCAGCTCTCTTCCCCCCATCTCTGCCTTGCAGTGGAAGCCTCTCTCCTCTCATCAGCACAGACAAGGCTAATTGGGGTGATAAAGAACTGGCTCTGAGTGCTGGCGTGGGCTGGAGGAACAAATGGTGCGGTGGTCACAGCTGGTGCTGCGGAGACGGAGAGGGAGAGGGTGTGAGGCAGGCTCCCGACGCCCAAAGTTTCGTCAGCCCATGTTGGATGCGGGGCGGCGAGGTGGGGGGTTGTGTGTGTTTTGCATTCGCTGCTGACACGGGTGTAGCGTACATGCGCGTCCGGTGAAGCAGAAGCAGGCAGAAAGCAGATGCTTTTTGTTTGGGGTTGATACTCATTTCTATCCCAGCTCGGGAAAAGGTGTAGAAAGGAATGTGCTCCTAAGAGTGCAGGGAGAGAGATAGGTCTAGGCTCGCTGCCAGGGATCCTGTAATGATATGGAAGGCAGCTAGGGNAAGAAAGCAGCCAATTTTGGTAGGGGGAGGGTCATGTGGACTGACGGATGCTGCATTGGGAGCTGGGGGAAGGGAGGATCAGGCTGGTCACCGCGTCTTCTGCCATGGCCTCAGCAGCGCCAGCGAGATGGCTCTGTGGCGGCCCCGGCTTGGAGCCCAGAAGGGCTCTCCCAGCTCTTCCAGCAGCCCTCTGCCATCTCCCCCTGGGCCATAAGGCATCAGGGCAACAGCCAAGGGCAATGCAAAGCTAACTGAGGCCTAGTGAAGCTTCATGAGGTGTAGCAAGGTTAATAAATGGCACCAAGAAGCACCGTAAAGGACGAGCAACTGCTCCTTCCACGGTGGTGGACTCTGTGCACAGCTAGACGATGAGAGGGGGCACATTCAGCACCACTAACAGACTCCGCTCTGTCTTTGGTGTCCTCGGTGAAAGAAGATCATGTTTTCCCTTGGATAGATGAGCTACTGCTCATCAGCCACGCCATGGTCACCAGGCACCTCTGCTTGTAGCTTGATGCAACCATGGTATCAAAGCACCTCTGTACAGGTTTACCAAGGCTTCCTTTCACCTTCAACCTGTGCCCACCTACTGCAACCCTGCTGAGAAGCAGAACCTCATTAAATTTGGTTTAACATGCTTACTTGGGGTCAAAACCCAACTTGATTGGGTTTTCGATGGTCTTGTTCCTGCGGTAAGACTGCCTAAATGTTCTTCTTTCAGACATTTCAGATCTTCTTTTCTCCTTTTAATTGACAGTAGCTGAAAAAATGCTGATGGGGCCAAAATTCCAAATGTGAACCTGTGCTTAATTTCATAAGGCTTTCCAAAATTGGAAAATGCATACTGAATGATTTAAAGACAGCGAGATTTTTTCCTCCTCTGTTCAGAAAAACTCTTTCCAAAGCTTTTCCCAGGCATCAAAAGTTAAAGTGCTCTCCATGGATCCACTCGCTAAGGAATGAGATGAGGAAATTGGTGTTTGCTTAAGGAGTGTCTCTTGGAAATACTATGGACCTATGGCCAACTGAAGGTGACATGACAGGTGAGAGAATTCGGGAAATGCCCCATCTCACCCACAAACCTTTTGATTAAATCCCAGATGATGTTTTTCAAAAGATATGCAGCCTCTGGTTAAGGAGTCCAAGCAACAGTGGAGCTACAAGACCTCTCAGTATCCTGCTTCAAGGAGCATCAGTCATCCACACAGTTTGTATTTTTCTAAATTCAGACTTCCACCTTTGCATTTATCTATTTGCTGCACTAAGGAGCTCTGCCCTGCCAGACATTTTCTTCCCATTAATGTATTCAAAGATTATTAAATCACCTTTGCTAAAATGTATAGACAAAACTCATGCTGCTTCTCTGCGAGGCAGATTATTGTTTGAAATACTGGTGTTTAAGCTCTTTTCTGACCACTTGCCAGTTTTTCTACGTAGTTAAATAACTACGTACCCCCAAACCAGACACACTGGTTGAGAGATGGTCTCATAACTAACATATATAGTAACAAACAACTTCATAAATAATTGATACTCAGTTTGCCGGCCAAATCACAAAGGTGGGGGAAAACGATTTTGATATAAACCTGAATTTTGCTAGGTTTTCCTTCAAATTAATAACAAAAATTGAACTTAAGAGTTGACTGGTACAGTTCTCTTCATTTTTTGTTTCACTCAAGTCTTTTAGTATCCCTTCTTTTAAAGAAACGCTCATTTTTCCTAAGAAAAAAACACCATATCTAGTCAAAATGCTTTCCTCAAAAACATGGAAACAAGTTATTCAGTTCTGTTTCCATCCTTGATGCAGGCTAAGGCGTTATCAAAATGTAACCAGAGCCTCCGAAGCCACCTCTAGCCATCACTGATCGCAATTCGTGTCCAAATCCAGCCCCACCTGGGATGCAAGAGCCTCCTGGCTCAGTGGGAACCCACTCGTGGGTTTGACATCATCCACCTTCCCAAAGAAGTGCCGACTTTGGGGTTGATGCGGGGAGGGAGGGCTGGACTCCCCGGAAACATAGGGATCAAATAGCTGCGCACCTGCTGGCGCGGAGGCACTGAGCACTTCCCTGGTGACGGGTTAGAGCCTCCATTCTCACCATCCCTGCTTTGATCATCTCTTTTTGTCTGACACACCATGGTATGCAACTGCACCCGGGGACTGACATTCCCTAAGAGCCTTTGCAACGCTCCCCGGCCACCACACTGCAAGGAACAGGGCAGATGTGCTTTTTCAGCTGGGACTGCACCGAGGAAGCAGTCTGGCCGGTTGGGCAGCGCCTGTGCATGCAACAAGCGGAGCACGAGAAAGGCTGTGCATCCATACTGCACATCCACACAACCTGTGGCATGCAACAGTGTGGTCCATAGCAGAGAAGAGACCACCAGAAGATGTTCTGTGAAGGTAGCAGCTTTGGAAGGAGAAGACACTGAGGGCTGGGAGCTGTTGCACAAATAAATAGATTAAACCCCTCTAGCGCTCTGGATGCATCTTTTTAGGAAAAAGGTGTAAATTTGTCACTTACTCTTGCACCAAGAAAACCATTACCATTAGTGCCTGGCTGGCTTTCCTAATGAAGTCACAGCACAGCTTCACCCAAGTGATGAAAGCCTACCACCGTGGATCCAACTCAACTTCTGATGCACCACACCGTGACAGCAGCCACAGTCATGGAGTGGAAGTAAAACAAAGCCAGCGGTAGATAAGGATGAACAAGCTCAGGAGACCATTTGGTTTGTACTACCCTTTCACTGCCATGTAAGTGGATTCACATGTAGTTCAGCATATCTTTAAAGTAAGGAACTAACAGGCAGTTCAGGTAATTTACAAAGTTTCTTGTGTGACTGCAAATCTGGAACTACTGCCACGTGGCTAGCAGGTGAGTAACCTGTTCAGTCCCTGCAACGTAGTAGATTTGTGGGGGATTTCACATAAACGTGTCTGAATTCAGAACCCTGTTTCCAAACAGTACGTTTTTAGGGATATATCATTTCTCTGTGGACAGTCAGCCAGGCTTACTGTGAAGTGCAAGAGAGAAATGTATTCCTCTGACAGGACCTGTGGCCAGCACATTTACACCAAAGGTGTATCTCAGTGTTGCTGTCTAACCTCCGGTTGGACATACCTAGAACTGGCATTAAGAAGGACCATTGTTTGAAATTAATTTTATTTCCATTTTCTCTCCCCTCCTTGAAACAATAAAAAGGAAGAAAGTTGGAATATTTGGGCTGTTCTGGTTCTTTGAGGGTTACCCATTTCAGAAGATTTTTCTGGTTTTTTGCCATGGATGCTTTGACCACCAGCATCCATCTCTAGCTGCCTGCAGAAAACAGAAGTTCTTCTCAGACCAGGCTGGAAAGGGTCTGAATGTGGCATCACACATACCCCGCTATGACATCCGGTAGATATAAAGTATGTCAGTGACGGTGTTAGTGCCACAAGCTATTCACACTCTATCACATCTGCTGACACCTCCGAACCGTCCTCTGAAAACGTCACTGCTTTTAGCAAAGCACGAAATGCAAAGTGTCAGCAGCACCTTGGGTGCCATCAGGTTTCTGTATTGAGACGAGTAGGAATACTCCCCATGCTCAACAGATGTTTGGATAGAGACGTGCAATTGCTTTTGAGACAGGCACAGGTCTTAAGATGTTGCTGCCCTCACCTTAAACAGGAACAATTGACTCTGCCCCAAAGCAAAGCAGAAGAGTTTGCAGGATTTATGAGTCAGTTACAGGACAGCAACTTCATCAAGGGTTGTTTTTAACTTCAGCTTCAGGAGTTGCAAATTAGCCTTCCACAGCACCTCTGAAGAAAAGGAATATGTTTATCAACCCCCCCCCCCAACATTTTAATCAGCTGGGAAGAAGGAAAACATGGTATTTTAGGCTACTGTCCAACCAGTCTGGAGCAGAGCACAACTGCCCCCATGGCAATGAGCTCTGCTAGCCCAATGGCACATTTGTTTCCGGTGCTCTAGAAATGACTGATGATAACAGTGTCAGCAGGTGGGATAATAATATATGACAGCAGGCACCTTAGGCAGCAAGGGAGCTTCAGCTGCTTGGCGTGTCCCTGCCTGTCCTGCAGCACAGCAGTTGAACAACAGCGTTTCACTCCTGTGTTCCAGGCCCCCGGTTCGTTCACCGCCCCAAACCAGTCCCCCAGTAAGATACCAGCTCTAACCTTCCAGTTCCCCATGGAAACCTTTCTTTTGTCTCAAGATTACATCAGTGATGAACAGACATGGTGAGATGAATGAAAGCCACTCCCAGGAGCTGGGTTTGGTGAGCACTGGGCTCCATTGGCACTCAGACCCTCTCAAGTCTTCCAGCTCTATAAACAGATTGAAAGGTCAACCCGCTGCATGACACCATCTCCAAGTCATTGCAAAATTGTTGGTTTGAGTCTTCTGGGAAAGAAAAGGGTTGCCTGCAGCACCAGAAATCTCAAGTATTAAAAAAAAAATAAAAAAAAGGCACCCAAACCCAAATAAAAGCTTTGAAACAATAAAGTTGCAAATAGCAAGATCAAAAAAAAAGTTATTTCTGTCTGTCTTCAAGAGAAAAGAGACATTTCCAGTTCTCTCTAGCAATCCAAGGTGACGGGCCTTCCCTTTCACCCAGCTGCTGCTATCCAGGAGGTGTCAGTCTGCATCCCTGGTGAGCATGGCACATTGATCTGCAATGCTTCTCAAGGAACCAAAGGGTAAGACACAAGTAACACAAACTCATCACCCATACAGAGAAATGTAGAAGTTCAGGCATGAGACTGAACAAAGAATCGAAGTGAAGTTGTGATGCAGAGAAGCTAAGAGCACAGCATGATGTGTCTTCCATGAAGTAAAGAAACACACAGAAGTCCTTTGCAGGAGCTAAGATGCCTTTTCTCCTTTATTCTGGAGAAGAAGATCTGCTCATGTATAGGAGATAAGTGCTCATGAGGCAAACCCTTGGTTTGCCACAGTAAATTAATTTCTACAGGAGTTCCAGAAAGGTGGATGTCTTAGGCTGGTACCACAATAGAAACACATGTGTTCTGTCCTCAGGTCACCTAGCCTCATGAGGTAGGGACCCTTCTTCAGCAGAGGACTTTCTCCCAAAACTGTTTGTGCAGAGCAGTCAGTCTATAGCGTCTAGGGCAAAAGAAATTTTTTCCTCACCTCAACGAAGAAGCCTCACTTCACATGATGTAATTCTGTTGGGGAACATTCAAGCCAACCAATGGATGGAAGAGTCACCAGCCCACCTAAAATATGATCTTGAGAATACCCAAAATAGCAAAGTTTAGGGTCACTGCTCCTTGCTGGAATGAAAAGCATTCACAAAGACAGAGTTGTCTCTCCTTTTTTTGAAGAAAAAAAAAAAATCCTACTTTTGAATGTGGACATTATGAATGTGGCAAGTTTCCCTTTTGATGAAAATGAGCAATTAGGTCCATTCTGGTAAGAATCACTCCAGCAGTTCTGTTGAGGAAGAGAGCATTTGTTGTTATTTGGTGAGAATGTCAAGCCCTGCAATCCTCTAGCTATTCAGAAGGAAGAGCATGATGAGTATTGCAGGATTTAGGGATAGCCTCGCTGCTTTAAAGAGGCTAAGCAAGTTCCTCAGGATCAAGCAAGGATCCCAACCTCCATCACATTTCCTTCTCTTGGAGGACCAACAGCCTCACCAGAAACAGGCTGCTAGATCCAAATGATTTAAAAAGCAATTACAGATAATTATGTATACCTGTGCTTGGGAAATGTGATTAATAAGGCATTCTCTGCAGTAAGCAAGCATGCTTACAACAGGCAAGTCTGGACAACTGGCCGCCTTCCTTTGCTCATAATGTCTCACATGGAGTAGTCTGAGGTACGGTTGCTTCCGATGAGCTAAAACAACTGTCTCTGAGTATGCAGAAAAGGACATATCCAACACTATGCAGAAAGAGAGGGGTAAGCCAGGCAACAACCAGGGAAGAGCTGGGACAAACCCGGTTGTACCAAATAGAGAGGCTAATGGCAATCAGGAAAGGGGACTGAGTTTTCAGGTTGGCCTGGCAGAAAGAGAGGAAAGGTCTCAGCTTTCAGGCCAAGAAGAAACCAGCAAAACCAAGGACCTGCACCAGGACAGCACAGGACAGGAGGAGACGGGGACAGCCATCTCTGCCAGCTCCAGGGTGAGCAGGGCAGGAATCCTTGGGGGAAGTGCTTCAGGACGAGCTGCTCTGTTTACAGTAGGTGCTGCTGAAAGGTGTCCTGAAGAAAGACAGCAATTAACAGGCCTCGAAAAAAAATGGCTTCTTTCCACAAAGTGCCTTTTAAGTATGTTTTTCAAGCCACTTTAAGGGTTAATGTTTAGCTGTTTATCCGGAGTTGTCGGATGTCAGCTCTTTCTTTTGACTCCTAATGGCTTATAGCCATCAGGAGGTGAAGACTCCTCAAAAGAGATGGTGTCAGGAATGTTTTTTTATGCCCACTAGCACCCACACACCTGCAGGAGCCTGTGCTTGCAGGATAGATAGTTTACATACTTGAACCTGTATCCCAGGGACAGAAATATAAACATGAAACCAGATCCTGTCTGACACTGCTGCTGAAGCCCCTGGGCACTACAAAAGGGTCCTTTCTCCCACACCCACCTTGAATGACCACAAATAACAGTTTGGTTCAAGCCACGCTTCCCAGCAAGAACAAGCTCTGCTGGTCCAGGTTACGATTTTAGGGCCAGATCCAGTAAAGTTTTCGGCACCTTTGACTCCTGCGAACGCTGGTCGTGAAAGAAAGGACCAGTCTCACAAGCAGACTTCAAAAACCAGCTCAGTCACAAATCAAAGCCTCTTGGACAGGGAACATGAAAACAAAGACACAGGCCGCAAATCAATCAGAGCACTGCTCATTTGTGACCTTCCCCAGACGAGAGACGTCATTGAGCCCAATAATTACACTGCGAGGTGCAAACAGGCTGAGCAGTTGTAAATCTAAGTACCCCAATGTTTCCTAGAGCCTTGTAAAGAGTGATGGTGGAGCTGATGCCCCTGAAGACCAGATCCTTCCTCTTCCTCTTCCTCTTGGAAAGAAGGACATTTGCTCCCAGAAAAAGTGACTGAGACCTCCCAACCCCAGCCCATTGCAGGGCGAGTAAGCATGGGAAATGCTTTAATTTTGAGGAACACATGGGAAAAAAAAACATGGAAAGGGGAGATGTCCTGAAATGTTCTTTGCTTTGCAAAACTGATTCCTTCTGTCCTGGTCATGTCTCAGGTAAGTTACCCCACAGCAAGAGGAGTTTCAGTTGTGCCAGGACATGAATCAAAATGGCACTGCAACAAACTATGCCATGAGTTTGGGAAATGGGAGGTAGCCCTGCGACAAGGCAGATGCTGCTTCTGTGAGATGCAACCCATGGGTTTGCATCTGGAACTGCCACTGCATCCAGCTGGATGAGGGCAGAAGGAAATTGCTGTGCCACAATACCTTCCCTATCCTCCTGCTCCAGCCCCAGAAAAAAGAATTTAAGAGAGCATCACACAGTAGTGGTAAGGAGTTATGATACAATAATGAGAATTTGGGGGTTTTCACGACTTGGGGGGAACAAGAATGTCACGCTCATGTAGAATCATGTAGAACTTTTGGTTTGATTGGTTTTTAGACGCTCTCTGCAGAAACATCAAACACTGAACTGAAGCCCTCCCAGAAGCAGGAGGGAGCTTGTAGCTGTTGGTTCGGCAATTCATGCTAAAGCACAACTAGAAGTGGAGAGAACTACCAAGCCTGAAGTATCCCCGTGTGTTTAAGAATACCTTCACCTGGGAGATGCGCTCAAGAAGGGGGTTTAGAGCATATGAGCCCGCCTATGTCTGTGCCTTGAATATGCCTGAGCTTCCCAAAAAGCTCTGCTGCCACTTTGGCATGAAAGTTTACAGTATGGAGGGTGGTCTGACCCTGCAAGCTCTAAAGCAAATACAGCAAAAGCTCTCGTCTTCTTTTCGTCTGTGTCACACTAGAGATGACGGCAGAGACAGAGAAACTCAAGGTGGGAGCAGGAACTGGGGCAGATCTCTGCAGCCGAGAGCAAGTCATAGAATCATAGAATAGAATCATAGGATGGTTTGTGTTGGAAGGGACCTTAAAGATCATCTAGTTCCAACCCCCTGCCATGGGCAGGGACACCTTCCACTAGATCAGGTTTCTCCTGACAGAATAACCTGTGTAGGAGGCCTGTGGTGGGTTGGGAACAGTCCACAGGCAACTACAGAGCACGGGAATAACACTGACAATTACTGTGATAGTTAATGTTAGCAGCTCATCACCATCCTCTGGAGAGACCCTTCCAGCTTCTGACGCATCTCTCTACAAGTGTAAGCACGACCATGAACTCAGCCAGATCATCTCAGGCCACCTAAATACTTCCAGTAATGCACAGACTCCTCCATGCTAGTGGGCTCCTGGGCAGCAGCTTTCCTGTGCAACGCAATTAGAAGGAAACTAAAAGTTCTTGAGGGAATCTGCAGCACAGGAAACAAGCTACTGTGATATTCATTTTTTTTTCCTAGTTGCTTTGACAAGAAAGGTGTTCTACAGATGCCAGGCTGCCGAGGGGGAGAGCAGTGGGGGTGTAAAGGGAAAGCCAAAGGGTAAGACCAAGGGGGAAGTGGTGTGTGAAGTCTGGCTCCATGGGAAACACATGCTGGATCTGCAAACCCTGCCTGACAGCTGGCACAGGTGAAGGAAAACCTGAGCCAAGGGGTGAGAAGGAGGGCTAAGCTGGGAACACATTGTTTTCTCTTCTGCTTGTTGCTCTCAACCAGAGAGAGCTGATGAGAGCAGGGAAGGAAGGAAGACATCAGAGAAGCAAATGGTACAAGCACTCCTGTCTCAAACCAAGGGAGACTGAAACCTTGCCAAAAAAATGGGTTGTTAAACCCAGAGTTGGGCTCAAGTTCACTGCTCATCCATCCCTTAGCGAGCAGCCTCAGGCCAACTTTCCCTGTTCAAGCAGATTGCAGTTACTGTATGGTCACCTTCTTGAGACGTATAGGTGAGGACTCCTGTTGTGCTGCATGACTAAGGTCCCATCTCTGCATGAGCTAGTGAGACAGCAGAATTGAGTACTGGGGACTGGTCCCATGATGCTTTGAGCTGCTCTGGTGACTTCATGAAGATTCATGGCCAAGGTTGCAATTTGGTTTGGAACAGGAAATGATTTATCACAAAAAGACCTAGTGACAAACATTCAGTCTCCAGACTTCAGGTCCATGCCCAGATTAACAGCAAGGGTAGACTCCATCAGAGGTATGGGAGGACAGATGTACACTTTTCTTTGTGTGCAACAGTCTCAGACACTTAAAGCACATGCTGAAGAGATCTTTGTTTTCCACTGCTCAGCTGAGGTATGGTCCTGTCATGGTATAGGAAGACGTGACCCTCCTGTACAGCAAGATTAAGGCCATGGTCCTCTGATGTCTGAACTCAGGTCAAATAAGCCCTATAAGTCATAAATCAAATTAACCTAGAGAGGTCCCAGACTAAAATTATGGCACCACAACTTCCTGAATACTTGCAATGGGACAGGCAGTGCTACAGTTGTGTGAAACAACATGAACCAGAATCCAGTCTCATGCTCTAGGGACAACCACTATGGCACAGCTTGCATCTACACGGCCAAACTCCAAACTCTTCTCCCAAAGAGGGAGACTTTATTTGTTGGGAGCAGTGCCTGGTAGCGCTACCCTCCAGCATTAGCTGCAAAGCCAAAACTGATACAGAGAGGACGCAATTAACTAGGCTGGAGACCAGGGGCCAGTGATCCAGCTTGTGGCTCAGACCCTGCTGGGTTTAGAAGTACAGACTTAGTTTATGATTTCCTTAGGCTATTATTTCTAATAAAAGATGGGCTAGTAACTTTCATTTGAGTTTTGTGCAACCATGTCCAGTCTTCATGTGTAGTCATGGCAGTATTATTATGCTGTTTCCCAACCGTCCCATCACTTTACCCTTCCAGGTGCAGGACTATGCTCAGGAAGGGGTCACTCATTTGTCCTCCAACCTCTGATAGGAATGAATCCATCCTTACTGAAGAACACCAGACACAAACCTTGTTAAGCACCATCCTTCATCTGAAGGCCAGAACAGGGCTCAACACATTTCCAAATACCATAGGTTTTCTCTCCAGCCCTACTTGAACCACATCAGTATTCAACCACTCAGTATCACATAAATCCTGGGGGCTTCTGCTCAAGTAAAAAGTTTCAGGGGCATTAAATAAGCTCACACAGATCACCTCTTCATTTTCAGTTCACATGGAAAATAAAGATACTATTGCCTATGTCAATAGTTACTTTGCTAGAAGAGAAACTGGATCAGTACATAGGAGAGGAACCTCAGATGAACCTCTTAATGCTTCAGGAGTCAACGATGGAGCATTGCCTGCGTGTCAGTATGAAACCAAAGCTTCAGGCCACAGCTTGATTCTTCTGCAGTCTTTGGGAGACACATACCACTGAGATTCCAGCCCCCTGCCAGTCTTTAAGGACCTTGTGCCACTTCTTTTCTAAGAGGAGTTCCTTCCAAGACCAACCTCCATCCCAAGGGTAGACTTTGGCCAGCACACTCAGGTTACCAGACTCTCAGAAAACCATTCCTCAGACCCAGAAGCAAAGAAATACCACAGAACTTCTCACTTCTCAAACATTTTTTCCCCATGGCAGCTGGCAAATCCTTTCCTTTGCTTCTCATCCAAGTTGGACAAAATTACTGCAGAGAATCCCTCCTGCTCCCCTCCCCCCATGCAATGTAATCCCAAGGGAGAAATGGTTTCATGGGGACCCCCTGCTGTCTTGCATCTGATTTCCCTCCTAAGTATGGTATAGGGAAGCGTCTCGAGGGCTATGGCTGTGACCTCCATACAGCTCTTTTGTCAAGTGCCATTTCATTAAAAAATCAGCCTTTTAACTGTGGACACATTTCAACCTCACCAAATCTGCTAATTATTGACAGTTGGTGAAGAGGAGATTTCACTTGTTCCTCCTGTTAAACTGCATCTAATTAGTAATTACTGGTTCACTGTCATCTTTACTGCAATAATCCCACTGCACATTGGCTCATTAACCTTTTGCTTTTCTAAAGCAGCCTGCCAACAAGATGAAGGCTAAAACAGATTGGAAAACAATAGCTCAGCCTTGGATTTTAGGCTGTTTATTCCCCTTGTCCTGGAGATCCAAAAGGAAGATTATTTTTAAGAAAAGGCTTTCAGCTGAAATCAACCTAATTCCGGAAGATGGCTTGTTTTGCCCTAACTAGCAACCAAGGCCCTTTAAACTTAAACCCATGGTGAGGGCATGTGTGTTATAGCTAGTGGAAGGGTTTCTCTCCTATCAGCTCTTGCTTCAGCTTCGTTTCTCACCTGGGCTTATTGTTCTTTATCAGCACGATCCAGCACATGAGGCATGGGATGAGACAAGTTTTGGTGGGTTTGCAGCACCCTGGAAGTTCAACAGCATCCTCTCGGATGCTGAAAAATGAATGATCTGGATGAGCAGGGACCAAAGGGTGGAAAATCAGTGGAGCAACCCCACGGTTATTTCTTTTGCTGCTACACTGAATTTCATTTGCACAAGTCCCATTTTCAGTTTGGAACTGTCACAGCTGTTTCTATTGGCAGTGCATAGCTGAGTAGGAGTTGTCAGTGGGGATGCTGTAGGATAGGCAGCTAGAAAAGAGATTCCCCGGGGGGCATGGGAGGCAGTTGGAGGTTGTGGGCTAAATGCATTAACTAGATGTTTCTCCCAAACTTAACAGCAGTGGATTACTTAATGCATATTGATGCATTTAGGTACCAGACTTAACACTGTATTGGGATGAAAAGTGTATTTCTAAGCACTCTAAGTGTGCTTAGTTGCAAGAACCCAGGTGTTTATGGCTGACACTAGGGGGTTATTTTTATAAGGTGATCTTCAAAACCATAACATCTAGAAACAAGTTGTAATTCCGAAGCACCATTGCAGATGTCAAAGTGTATTCCATCTGTATAAAATCGAGAAAGGTATACGGTCTTAGCTCAACTAAATACTGACCAAAGAGAAGATCTGGACACATTATCCTTTCTAGCACATGAAGGTTGCTCAGCAATGTTTAATTTTTGTTTAGTTGATATCAGTGTTCCAGTACGCAACCAGAGCTGAATTCTGATTTCTCTTATGTTACTTTAAAACAGGTATAACCCTGAAGCAGCTACAGCTGACATGATAAGGTGGCTGCGTTTATCTAGCACATTTATTAAATCTATTGCAAGGCTTCAGTTCTGCTTGAAAACTAATTGTAAGTTTGAGCCCCTTTAGAAAAGCGGATCAAACGCAGCCAGTCAAGCTCTCATGCTAAAACAAGCACTTAATAACACATCAGCTTCTGTGTTTGCTCTCTGACTAAAGAAAAAGGACTGTGAATCTGTGATTAAGGGCAGAATTTGGCTCATTTACAATTCCTGAAAGGGTTGCTGCTCAGACCATAATCATATTTTTGGAACAGAACACGCCGATTACATCTTGTTGTTAATATTTACTCCCTGGGTGGTACTCATTACAACAGCATCATCTCAGTCATGTTATGTTCATAGCTGCTTCACCTACTGCAGTTATGAGAAAGAGCAAACACACACGTGCCTACATATATACACATGCATATACATATAGAGAGAGGTCAATGTTCAAACACTCAAAGTGTATTACCTTAGTTATCTGACAAGTTCGTAGACCAGTAATGAGTGACCAAGAAGTGACGTGTTTTGAGAAACACTCTTTGCAAGGCAACTCGGATTTCCTATCCAAGACTGTGAAGAAATGGCTCTGGAGAGATTGTTTCAGATAAACCACTTGCTCTGCTCAGTTGAGCATTCCCACAGTCACTGATCACTGAGATCTCAATGAGATTGTGCAGAATAGGAGGAACGCCTTTTATACACACTCACTCACATTTATAATGAATGAAAACATAACTGGAAGACTGATCAGACCAAGCTGCTACAGAATCTGATTCCTTGGTGTCAACAGATGTGAGGTCCAGCTGTACACATGAAGCGAACTCCAGTTGAGTGGAGCCGAGATGCCAGTAGGTAATGAGCTATACCACCAGCTGTAATGGTTTCTCTTCGTTGACATGAAGCGTGGGCAGAGAGCACGTCATTCTGTTTGATCTACTAATCAGCACTGATTCATGTTTACACTGCAGATAACATTTCATCTGCTTTTAGAAGGTCATTTTCAAGTGATGGTGTATGGTTTCAGTATTGCCTGATGCCTGCAATTTGAATATCCCTTGAAGGAAACCAGACCTTAGCTTTCCTTGTGGGCTAGAATTCATTCAGCTGTTAGCATCAACACAATTTCTCAAGCTGAATATCAGACACTATACGTTATAAACTGTCATCCATAAAGCTATGATATAAAAGGCAAAAAGACCTTTTGAGCTTCATTTTTAGATAAAGAAACTAAGGCAATGAATAATTATTTTTGTAGAGCCCAAAGTGTTTAACTCCAAATGCCTCAGATTCTGGTACCAAAACTTTAGTTCCACTGACCTTAGTAGGCACTTACTATTTCAAAAAAGCCCATGCCAAGCGATGCCTACACAAAACACTGGAAATGTACAAAATGCTACATTTCAAAACAGAATTGTAGGGTAAGTTTCCTGTCTGTCTTGAAAGAATGGTCTGGTTTTGCCAACACTATTAAACATGTGCATCGCCAGTGAGAAGGGAGAAAATACACAGTGACTGCTGCTTAAGGCTTGAGATGGCATAAAGTCTGGGAAAGCGGTAAATAATTAAGAAGCCAGGTGACTGATACAGAGGCCTCTAGATATGTGGAAAATAAGTCAACATGCAATGTACTATGGTCAAACATAAAATTGCCTCTGGGTGCAAAACGTGCACCTAGGGCATGGGGCACTATTTTGGGAGAATGGTGGCAATATCGTCTTTGGGGTAAATGAGGTTGGTGGTACCTCCTGTGGTCTTGCTTCCCTGATTACCTTGAAAAGAGACCTCCCAGAAAAGGCCATGGCTACCTTGTGATGGGTGAAGCTTCTTTCCCTGGGAATAGGAGCATAAGGGATGCTCTATGTCCAACTCTCCTTCCAATAGGAACTTTGGACATACTCTGGGCATGTACCTTGAACAGGTGCGAGACCTGGAAATACTCCTCAGTCTTTCATAACCAAAGCCTCTGAGCAGAATTTGGGATCACAACAAAAAATGATGGACAGGAAGCTAAGGTTGAGCTCATGCCAAAATGACTAACATGCTCTGTGGATGTACGAATTCAGGTAGAAGCCAGCAAATCACATTGCTTCTTGCAACTGGTACTTGTGCAACTTCTTACTGGAATACTGTGTCTGGTTCTTATGGAAGTCCTCCAAAAAGGATGTTGACTAATTAGAAAAAGTTTAAGGAAGAGCCATATGAATCATTAAGGCTGCAGAAAACACGTCTTTTAGCAAGAGACTCAAAGACTGAGATATATTCAGTTTCTTAAAGAGAAGATTAAGGGACAATTTTATCTCAGCCTGTAAACAGCTAGAAGGACAACAGGAAATTTCTAACAGGTTTTTCAGTCTAGCAGACAAGCGTACAACAAGACTCCTTGGCTAGAAGTCATGGATAAACCCATCCAGACCAAAAAACCTGGAATTAACCAGCAGAAACTGGGATACCAGTTGCTGATCAACTGTTCTAACTGGCACAAAAAGAACTTCAGCAAAGCCCCCTCTGTTTGATAGAGGTTTTACCACATTGTAATAGTGACCCTCCCTGTAAATGTACAAATTTACAATCTGCAAATCTATAAGCTACAAATACTGAATGGTCAAAATTAATGACTTACAAAAAAAAAACCAAAAACCTTAGCAATTTGTTCAACTAACTTAGGTATGAGTGATTTCATTAGTCATTCTGCCTGTTTCCTTTGCTAGCTTTCCCCTGTTCACCCCCAGGCTGTGTCTTCCCAGAGTCAGGCTAGATGACAAAAAGGCAGAAACCCTCAAAGAAGCCCTGGCAAAGTACATCCACATCAAATGTCTATCCCAGGCTCTTTGCTTCATGGACAAAGACTTTTTTTCATTATGTTAATACCAAGGAAACATCACTGTCATAGGAGAGGGTGAGCTGAACCATGTTCTCCCCAGCGCAGCTCAGCTCTGACTAAGCTCACATCCCCAGACAAGACAGGACGAACCCAGCTGGAGTCTCAGAACAGAAGTCATCAGTCAGAAACACCAACATACCTTGACTTGTGATCTGACCAGACCTGACCTGGGTATCACTAAAGAGGGACCAGATACCCTCCATGCTACCTGAGACACTCCTCTGACTGGCGATCAAGCAGGTAGAACATTATCCTCATACATTAAAAACAAAAAAAAACAAAAAACCAAAAACCAAAAAACAAAACAGCCTTGTTCCAACCTCTTTGTCTCCCAGATCCCTGGTGTTTTGACTACTATACAGTTTAAAAGTCCTCCACATGCAAGAGGTCTGGAGCAGACAACCCATGTGGGATAACAACGGATGTGATGGAAGGGAGAGGGATCACACATGACCATTCCTTGTCTTTAAAAGGTGCCTTTCCTGGGTGGAATGAATGTTTCTCTGTTCAGTTCTTCCTCTGTTCTCTTGGAAGGTACATCCCACCACATGATCCAAACACTGGTTAGAAGTATGGAAAAGCCACATGATATTAACCTGTGCTATGCCAGCACGTCTTAACAGGAGGGACTAACATAACCATCACCTGCCCAGTGAATCTGCACTTGTTCAAGTGAAGACAACAGCAACTGACTTCAGGTAAAGTGGAGGAGGCCCTACAGGAATAAGACCATTATCCAGGAAGGCAAAACAATCAATGTCATTGGTAAGCCCCTCTGAGATAACCCACCACAGTGACGAGATATGTACTGACCTCAGACATCTGTGGGAAGAGACTGATGGCCAAGGGGAGGGCCAGGCCAAAGGCAGCGAGGCACACAAGGCTTTGCACTGGGAGAATCATCCGGGGACGGGACCTCAGGAGTGATGTTCTGGAAAGGCAAGGCTTTGTTAGACCATTTCATAGACCCACGCGAGTGCATGTCATCATCAAAATGGACACCCAGACCCACTGGTCTCCCTCTCCCTAACTGGTCTAGGTCCCTTCTTAGTAGGTTCACCCACAAAAGATTCCAAATCCTACACACTGTGCTTTTGCATCTGCTGGGGTTACACAGCCCATGCCAACCTAAATGCTCACTTCTCCCAAATTAAAACAGGATCGTTTCACACACGCTTCCTCCATTTCAAACCATCTCACACTGGAGTAAACGGCATATGAGGTGATCTGGCCACACGCAGGTGTTACCTGCATTAAGACTTCGGAGACTATGTTGAGTGAGCAGAAGGAAATCAGGTTCTTGAGACATATTGTGAACTTTGTCGGCCCTATCACAAAGTGGTACTGAAAAATATACACGACTTGGTTAATGCGGTAATAAAGTAGTAAACTTGACAATACCTTAATTCGTTAAAAATCAAATGTGCAGAGCGGGTGATAAAAATGTTTTAACACTTGCTGTCCCCAGGGGATATTTATGAGTTCAAGATGTGTTAACAGCAAACACTTTAAGATACCTGTAAGGTCAGGTTCTGACAATGACCCATTAAGTGACCCTTCTGATGCAATTAACACCAGATGACAGGGACAACATTTAGCTGGTAGAGGTGGCATGTTAAGTATATTCCAGGATACAGGACCTCAGACAGTTCATAAATGTTTAGGGGAAAAATGTAATTCTTGAGGGGTTTGTTCTGGAGCTATTTACACCAAAAGGACTAATGTCATTCAACTTTTTTCTACCAATCTGAAACACCTGAGAATATAAACCAGCAACTTGATAGTGAGTTTTGATGGAATATTTGGTGTATATTAGCAATACTGAAAGTCAGCAGATTCGCTGCTGTGTCATCAGCTATGGCCTTAAGTCCCAATGTGCATCTCTGCTCTGTCCATCCTGATCCTGAGGATGCTGATGCCTCACAGTGTCCTGCCATCAAACATGGGCAAAGATCTGCTAGTTAATGCCTTTCCACTAGGGCGATAACACAGGGGCTCTCTTTTGGTCAAGGAAGGTACAATCAGATTACACTAACTGATAAAGATCACTTTGGTTACTATTACCAGGGTTTTTAAAAGCATTTCTAATCCAATGTGCACCATTCACAAGGGACCCACCAAAAACAAGATAAGCAACCCTTCCCACATCAGGGCACGCTGCTAGCCTGCTTTGGCACACACACAAGTGATTTTGCAGGCACATCTCCCTGTGCAGCCTGTGCCTGTAGCCAATGCAAGATAACAGACTACCTCAGCCCCCGTCTACTCCACGTTTACTGCAGGCTACAAACACGCACCTGATGAATTATAACAGAGCAGCTGATGTGTGGGAACTTGTTACCCTGCTGTACGTTGTCTGTGTGTCTGAACATTCAGACTCTTCGCCCCTTGCTAGCAATGCTTGCTGAAAGCTGTCTTCATCTTGAGAAGGTTTGGGGGAAGTGGGGAAGGAAAACAAGATCCAGAGCCTCAACTCCTCCAATATCTCAGCTCCTCACTAATAAGCTATCGAGACGGAGTTGATCCTATCAATTTGTGCTGTGAAAGCCAAGCTTCTGTTCTCCAATATCTAGCTACTTTGTTTTGCGTAGAGCATGATCTAACTCCTGCAGAAGTCCACAAGGATTTTGTCCAAGTCAGGAAAGCAGGATACCTTGCTCCATGCTCTTTAACAAATGAAATGATCAAGAATTGCCATCAATAAGCTGTGATAACTAGTCCCTGAGATGCAGAGGGGCAACTCCTGGAACTGATTTATTTTCCTGCTTAAGCTGTCGTGATCCATGAGAGCCCTTGCTGAGAAAATCATATGACCAGCATCCTTCAAGCCTCCCTGGAGTACAGTTTAGAACCAAGACATCACTGCTTATACCACCCCTGACATCTTAATTTGGAAGCTGCACCCTCTTTAATTATTGCCCTGTTGGGGACCTTATAATCACACAAGTAAAAACTCAACCAATTTAAAATGATCCCGGGTACAGTCCCCAGGTGTGATTTCCAGGAGTGCTTCAAACTCAGGCCAGTTCAAATTACAATGGCTAACCTCCTAATTAAGAAGAGTTATGGCTTGATTTAAAAGGAGAGCGGACTAATTAACACATGTAGTGCAATGTCTTAATTGGGATTCAGATTCTAAAATTTGTGTAGTTCAGAATAAATGACTCACAATTAGTCAAGAGGTCCACTTTTCTTCTGTCCCTAGGATCTTTGCTCTTGACACAGACCTCAGAAGAATATTAAGTTAAATATTGCATACTGCATTTTGTTAGCTGTCAAATGCAAACAAAAAACATCTTTTCACTCATTAGCCCCTCACCGGAAGTGAATGATTAGACATTTCCAAAGGGTTTAATTGCAGAGTATTATAGCAGATTAAAAATAAATAATATTTATATCCATTTGTTGAAGAGTGAATTAGTTTACAACACTGTCCTGTGTGCTCTCCCAAGGGGTTCAGTCAGGGAAGTGGAGGCCTGGACCTTTAGATCCCCCTGACAGCCCAACTTTGCCATTGGCATCTTCTGAAGCAGACTGCTACATTCACAACAGCAAATATTATCTTACCCTACCAGTAGTTCTGCTATTGATTTGAGTACTTAAAACTGCTGGTTTTGTATGAAAATAGGTTTATAGACTGTCACCATGTACACAGGACAGGACTGTCCAAGCTCTGAACTAAACCTTGGCGCTCAGATTAGACAACACGGGATTGAAAAGTTCGCACCAAGAGAAGGTCTCACATTGGAAATCTGCAGGAAGATAACAATATGTACGTTTTATTGTTCCCAATTTTAGAAGCCAAATCTTTGGCACCAATGGTCTGCCTTGCTAGTATAAGGGATCCATATTTATACATCGACCTTTGGATGGCAAAGAATATGCCTTTTCGCTTACTTTTACTTTCCTCCTCTGTCTTTTTTCTTTTTTTTTTTTTTTAAAGATTTGTTTCTTTACCCCCCTTCAAAACCCCCTAACACCTATTCTTTCTGCAATTTGCCTTCATAAAATTTGCCTAGCAGATCTTAAAAAGGCAGTAACATGCTGGGGAGCTTCTGGCTTACTGATCCTAGGTAGCACTTACTGCTAACGGATATACCTAAAACAGCTAGACCTTACGGATAACATTTCAATATGCATGAGTGTGCATGTACGTAGGTATATACACAGACACACGCATACTTGTACAGACAGTACATCTGCTCTGCAGAGACAGTGTGTTGTAGATCTTGTAAATACACCTTCATTCAACTTTCATCACATTGTTCATTAGTGGTTTAAATTTTGCATAATTTGGCAGCTGCCTCTGGCGTTTTTCAAGAGGTACTGTAATTTATTCCATATGGAAGTCAGTTGCTGTACTAAAAAGGAGTTATCAGGTTCAGTGAACCAGAGCTGTATTTGTCTAGAAGGAGGTGTCAGATGCTAAACTAAATATGACAGGAGTTAACCAAAGTCTCCCAGCTGACAGATTCTGTGGGGTTTCTGTAGTGTTTGGTATAAACAGGTTCAGAGCTAATACATACATTGCAAGACGCCGAGGATGCTGGCAGGGTAGGAAAAGTGCTGGAGGCTGAAGCTCTGGGTATCCCGAGGAATCCCAGGCTCCTCAGAGCCCGGAGTTCAAAACAACCCTCTGATGTGCAAACAAACTTTGGGGTGGTTGTCCTAGCCCAGATCCCAGTTCTGCTGAGAACCTCCCAGAGCCGGCACCATACCACATCTCTGCTTCAGAGAGCCCGTCAGGTCTCTCTGCTATCTGCAGAGGGTGTTTCTGAGCTTTTCTCACTCATTTTGAGTCATTTGGGGAATGCTGAACTCTGCTAGCAACCAGCAGCTCTGTCTACTGTCCTGTCCAGCCAGGCCACCACTGTCCCCACCAAGGAGCATCTCCTGCTCTTGGCAATAGCCCCAGTGCCCCCTCCAGAGGACAGAACAGATGCAAACAGAATTAGGCTGGGGGATTTTTGTGCTTGATTGACATAATTAAAGGAGTGGTTTCAATGTTTACTCTGGAAACAGCCACAGCAGTTTAAGGTGTCACTGCTGGCAGCTGTTTAGTTTAAACAAACTTCAGCAAGGGTTTAGCTGGACAGAGAGACTTTGCACTTAAGAGGAGAAAGAGCACCTGTAGGAAATATTCTGCACACGCTGTCAGAAGGAGAAAATCTTCAGCAAAAGGCCATGAACACGAGGTCCAGGAGGGCCTCCTACCTCACACACATTTCTGCAGTGAAAAACATGGTTTAAGCTGAAGAAAACACCCTTCTAGCACCACAAAAACATGGGCTTAGCTCTGGCTACCCATCAAGAGAATCCATTTTTCATGGTTAGACTGACTTCGCTAAGGCAGAGGAGCTCTGTAATGTTCATCTAGCCAGGGAGCATCCAAATTTTATGAGGTTTACAGGAAAACAGCCCTGGCAACTGCTATGTGAGGATGCTGACATGCTGTGGCAGCTCTGCCACAAGATCAGGATGGCGTGGAGATGAAGAAAGAGTAGAAACATTCCTCTTTCATAGACACAACTATTCTGGTCCCCGCTTCTCTCTCAGCTCTTGCCCATTGGCAAGAGTTCCAGCTTTGTCTCTCCTCCATAAACACTGCACAGTCAGCTCTGGGGCCTCCTCTTGTCTAGCCTGACATTCATGAGCTCTTGGAGCCCATCCTCAGACCTTCTTCCGTGCTTCAGACCCTCTGTAATTGCTTATACTGTGAAGCAGAGAAGAGGCTTTAGGCTAAGGAGTCAAGCAGAGGTTACATTCTTCAATCTCCACTGCCAGCTATTAACTTAAAGTGTCCACAGCAGACACTGCTTGTTGACTGAGCTGTGGTCTGCTTGTCCACCACTTATCCAGACCACATGAACCAAATACCACCAGATTTGGGGTCTCCCACTCTGCAAGGAGTTGGGAGTTGGACAAAGACTACTGCAGAAGTCTTGGATGATGGTTGTGTAACTGGTGCTTTCTGGGGGAAACCTGTGCCACTTCCCAGATTTCATCATAACTACCAGACAAAAGGATTCACAGAAGCATCTGAATAAAGGGAAATGTTTGAGGTACTGGAAGTCCAACTTAATGCTGTGGATGCAGTTGTCCCATAACTGTGTCACATATCTGTGACATGGAGGTATTAATGAAGTTTCCATTGTCTGCTCCAAAGTCAGCTACATCCCATAGATGAGTTGTCTTCATCTCATAGATGATGTGAAACCAATATTTTTCCGTATTAAAGTTGCCAACACAGATATTATTTATAAAACTTAAATGAGAATACATCTGCACAAAATAACTGACACCGTGTTCCCCGCATGGCATATGTAGTCTCAAAATAAACATTGATTCTATATGTTAGCTGCTTCAACAGAGCGACTAAGCAGCAGGAAATGCATGAAACATGGGGAAAGAATGGCGCGCTGTGGAGCTCAGCAGTGGGAGGTAACATTGAATTACTTGGAGAGCAGAGAAGGCGGCCCTGGGAGTTAAAATACACAGCAGGCAAAGAGACAAGAGAAGCCAAGAGAGCTGAAAAAAATGGCACAAGAGACGAGCGAGGCAGCTGGGGGAGTTAAAACATGCAGATGGAGAGATGGCTGAGAGAGAGGAAAGACCTGGATCCAAGTGTAAAGACGACGACCAGGAACTGGCCACTTAAAATAAACTTTTCAAATACAGAGATGAAAACAACAAAGCGAGTTTTCCATGAATCTGAAAACCGCTGCTGGGAGCACGTAGCTTGCTCCTGGAGTGGTGCAACTCCCACTCAACTGCAGCACTGTCACCCACTTCCACCCAGACTTAAACACAAGGCAGGAGAATTGCTCTCCTCCTTCACCACAACCCCAAATGCAAATGACTTAGTAGAGGATCCAGATTGCGACTTCTGATTCCAGATCTCCAACCTCCAAATAATAAGCCATCACTCTTGTCTTTCTCATTTATAGACACTAAGGATTTCTATAAATAAATTGATAATGCATGCCTTGATATGACTCCTATTAAAAACGCCCTGGTTTAACTAAAATTCTACTAAATTTAGAAAGTTAAACTTTTCGCCAAATGCTCCAAGTTTTTTTCCAAAATGAGGTTTCACCTCTGCCTGTGTCCTTCAGTAACCACTTTAAAAGATCTGTGAGTCAACACCTGGACTGCAAATCCCTCAGCTATGGAAAGGGATGCTCTCCCTGTCAGGTAGATGCTTCCATGTCCTACAGTGATACCACCACCTCTAGCTGCGTGGCCAAACTGGACTCCACTCCCTATCCCTGCTCGCAGGCTTCCACATATCTGAGGATATTTGATGGAAAATGAAACAGTAGGCACGAAGCTCTAAGTAGAATTTAGGCAGGCAAAAATCAGTGCCCAGACATTTTTATATCTACAGTTTCATTAAGAGGTGGTGGGGAGGAAAGTTATTCTCTCGCAAATCTGAATTAAGTCTTTCTATTAGTTAAAATTATGATGTTTTGAAGATAGTCTCCTGTATGTCCACATTTGATTGACAGATAAAATTAGTTTCAGTAAGGCTTGCGCAGTGCACATGTGCTTTTAGTAAAACTCATAAATACAAGAAGTTATGATGCTTTCAAGTACAAAGCAAATTTTACTATCAGTTTTATTTAAGCTTGTGAATGCTTAGCAAGACCCATGATGGTCCTCAGGGTTTCCTATTGGAGACAATAATTTAGAGACCAGTTTTCTACAAACTTTGATTTTTTGCACATAAAAATTTTGTCTGTTTGTGTTGATAACCAGAATAGCAGAGATGCTCTGAATTACAGCAATAAAAGTTTGTCGTCTGGGGTGATCTTTCTTGGATGATGCTAATCACCAGTGTACAGTTAGACTGGAATCACTGTCCGTGTTAAGCCAGCACAGTTAACACAATGCAGTAACAGCCACTTCGGTGCAAAGCCTCAGTGTGACAGAAAGGCAAAAAGAAAGATCTCTATAGTAAGAACATCACAAATCAGTGGCATTTCTGAAGTCTCTGGCATGTGGACAGCTGAAAACAGAAGTCCTCTTGACTGACAACAGCAAAGCAGCTTTGATGGGATTATAAAGGCTAGAATCACGCGTTTGAATCCGAAGCAAGGAAGCTGCCAAGATGCTGGGGTACAAAGATAAGTGACAATCCCTGTTCTTACACATAACTTTGAGCAAGCCCTGAGTAAGGTATACCCGAGTAAGGTACTCCAGAGTAAGCACCTCCCCAGTAGATCCTACGGGTAGATCGTGGGCTGGGGGATCCCTGTGGGTGACACAGGTCTTGGAGCAGGAAAGAGGCTGCAGAGTTTTTGTTAAGGAGGAACATGAAGTGAAAATCAAATGCTTTGCACAAAATAAGGGGGACTTGTCCTTGTGTGTCTCCAGCAGCCTTCTCCAAACAGTAGCTTACAGAAAGTGTTACCAAGACTGTGCCCTGCCAGAGGGAATGACTACAGCTCCTTTGAAAGAGACGAAAACAGTATATTTTGAGCAAGAAGGGCTGAAAGAAAACTTATTTTACAGTTCCCCAAACAGCGTCTGTTGCCTTGTTTCTCCTCACATCCAGGCCATGGGAGGAACCGATCTTGGTGAGAGCCTCCAGGTGCTGGAGGGGTACCAGACTACACCTGTATTTTTAAATTTAGATGTTAAAAACCAGTCTCCAAATTTACAGAAGCAGCCCCGACCCTTACACCCTTCCATTAAGGAGAGAAAATTGCCCAGGGGTGTTTCTACAAGGGTAAACAAGGCTAACCAAAGCTATGGGTCAATCCCTAATCGTACTAATTGCTATTTACTTTGTCAGTGGAGTGCTTTAGAGCAGCCATTATCAACAGATTTGTTTAAAGAGTGCTTCCAGCTTGGCTGTCTGGACAAAGGTAGCAAGCCCTTTAGCACCCCCATCTTTCAATGCACTAATCAGTCTCCAGGGTTGGCAAGGTGATCCTCAACCCACTGATCATTCATGCCAAATGAGCTGCTGATGGGTATCCTAAGGAGCCATAGGCACCCAACAGCTCCAACCAGGCTCACAGCATCTCTGGGCAGAAGAAAAAGCAGAGGTGCTGGGAAGCAAGGTGGGACAGGGCAGTTCGGGGTTTGGGTTTTTTTTGTTTGTTTGGGTTGTTTGGGTTTTTTTTGCTATTAAAAACTTTGATAGGAGATAATTAGACATGAAATAGTAACCCTGCCCTTTCCTGTCCACTTACCTAGCACTGATGCTCCACAGAGACATCTGCCCGGAGAGATGCTGGCTTAAACAGCGATGGAAATCAAATTTCTGCTGAATATGTGAAGCATACATTCTTCTCAGGAAGTCCAAGGCACAAGACATTATTGGAACAAGCGAGTTCAAGCAGGGCACTAGTAAGTCCAACAGTGGCCAAGGTGGTCTGGATGCGGTGTGCGGTCAGCAACTCCCTACGCACCCTATCACTGGCTGAACACAAGCTGAGACCTTTAGTCTGACCCCATGTGGCAGCTCTAATATTTGCTAAATGGAGGACTGAAAACTTATGGACACTTTTCCACTGAATTCAGAGAGTCTGGGCACTCTAGAATAGGGTTACCCAAACTGCTGGGGTCTCAGAAAGATGACAAAATAACCACATCGATAGAACACTTTACCAGCCTACAACAACGGTAAAAAATGCTGGAACATGAACATTTCAATATGAAAAAAAAAAAAAAAAAGACTTAGATGGACTAATGCTAAGAAATAGCAATGAATAACACCTATGAGCATCTTTCCTCCCTTCCTCTTGAAAAGCCCCGCCCCTTTGTATTACCCAACACTTACTTTTCCAGTATGGACATAATAATTGGAGGTAGAACCAGTATAGGCATTGGCAGGACCACTCTAGTCAGGGCTGTTTCTAGTAGTGCCTGAAAAGAAAAAACAAACCCAAGACATTTAAAACAAACCTCTAGATGTACCTGTGCTGAGCAATCAATGTGTGGGCACAGAAATGGTTTGGCTGGCCTTTCTTCTGTTGCATATGTGAATGAATGTATCAATACACACTTTCAACTTTGCTATCAGCTATTTGTACACAGCCTATTTTCACTCTGTTGCTACAAAGGGTGGGCTGGAGCCTGTGCTTGGTCACAAATCCAGCGGAATAAACAGAGACACCTAATAGCTTCCCCAATTTCACTTTATGTGACCAAAAGTGCTCAAACATCCTGTCATATTCCCATAGCAAACGTGTTAGTGCTGGCTGGAGGAAGGAAAGAGAGGCAAAACAGCTGCGTGGAAGATACCGTAAAGTGAAATATCTCAGTATGGGCTGAGCAGCAGCTTCATCCCCTCCTCCCTCAAATGAGTTTCAGTTTCAATTACGTGCTGGGGGAACGCAGCACCTTATTGCCTGCTCCAAGACTTGGTTTTGTTTTTTAATCACTGGTTGTTTATTGCAGAGCATTGTAATACACAGTGCTCTACTCTCCCAGGAAAACACCCAACTGCAGAGCAACGGTTGTCCCTCCACTGGTGCTTTCTCCCTGGCAAGATTCACCAGGAAGCAGCAAACAGAATAGCTTGGCAGCATGATACGTATAAATTCCCTGAGATGAGACCTAGAGAAGATCATGGGTGCTCTAGGAAGGTGTATAACCACCACTGTGTCTTCATGTACCTCGTCCAACCACCTTTCCCAGCACCCACCTGGGATGCCCCAAGCACTGCGACCACGCATGTGGCTTTGGCAGATGTAGGCAGAGGATACTACAGATTTTGGACGGGAATGCCGAAACTTATGCATATGTCCAGGCTTGGGAGGGAGCACTCAAGCCTTCCAAATTGGGAGAAGGTCTCAGAAATGCACAGATGTGTTACAGTAAGGATCTGACAAATTTTACATGACAAAACCCACTACTAAGCTATTAAGGGAGAAGCATTGGGATTAGATGGCAGCTGAGCAGAAGTTCTCAGAAGTCCCAAATTTGATGTTTAAAGTCCACCTAAGTCACACTTACAGTACTTTCACTTTTGATATTTATTTTCTATGTTGTCTGTCTTCCCCTCAACCATTAGGATGGAGCGGGGAAGCTGGGTCCTGAAGCCAGTTAATGGAAGTGAGGAAAACTGGCTCAAATAAGTATCTCCAAGCCCTCAACAGATTGTTTTAAGCTCCCTGTTAAACAACAATATGGAGAGATATTAGAGATCTCCCATTTCTTGCCGAGGACTGTAAATCTGTACATTAATTGCTGTCTATGAAGTGCCTTAAGAGCCTTGGACAGAAGGAGCGAGAGAAATGCCAAGCATTATATTATTAACTCCTCTGCCTGGGCGTGTGCTTTGGGTACATGCTTTACATTTCAGATTAAAGCCCACTTGGAAACAACATGCCTCAATCAGATGATGCTTAGAAGACAAAACTATGTAAGAAAGGAAGAAAAGGGAATAATTGCAGGCAGATGGCAGAGTAGAAGGTTACAGGGGAAAACAAACCAGGTGTTAGGACAAGGATAAAAACATCTGGCTACCCTTGCAAAGCTTTGCTTGGCAATTGTTAACGCAGTTTTGACATGGCAAGGGTTAAAAAGCTACTCAGCTCGAAAATGAAGTCTTCATCATTTAGAAAAAGGTGTAAGTTATCTTTGCTTCATATTAAACATGAACTGCTTACAAGTTTTCACAAAGAAATCCTAAGGCTGTGAACGTATCAGAGTCGTACAGGATCTTCCCGATATCAACCTATGCCCTTTCAAACCATCAAGGTCAGTCACCGAATCTGCTTACATGACACGAGCCTGTGTCCACCAACACACTCAGTTTTGTGGCTACACAACTGCACACGTGGGTACAAAGCAGGCATTAAGTTTTGCCTCTTCATTCTTCCCGCACGATGGCTAAAGTTCATCTATTTCTAGCTCTTTCAAGTCATCTATTCCTACAGCTGTGGGATTTGTTGAGCCTGAAAGCCAGTTGTATACAAGCTAACCCGAGTATTCACCAGGAACATCACAGGTACGTACATGTTTTGCAGCAATTCTGGAAGACCCGACAATGTTTCCTTTATTGTCCAAAACATCAATTCCTTCTTCCAGCTCTGTGTGCCTCATCAGGACAACATTGCAGATATTGGCACTAGCTGAGGATGAGAAAAGCATGATGATTAGCAACGCAGCCCTGGTCAATACCAAATGGCAGGCTTCTGTTCGCCGTGACAGCCCTTCAGCTTGCATCAATCTGCCAAGAAGTTTCTGCAAGTCAAGGAGCCACTTTTATACCAAGACAAAGATGTGATTCTTAAGAGGAAAATAATAACCAAGATAATTTTCTGTTACTTGCAAAAGGATCTGCTGCCACAATCAGAAACATATTGTTGTAAAGAAATACCAGTATTTCCAGATGTTGGTGTTTGGTCATGCTCCTTACTCCCATAGCGATTCTTCACCCAACGTTTTGATCTACTAAGTCAAACATGTCCTTTCACTGGGCTACCAGTTGGTCTTGGCCAATCAGGCACTGATGATGACTGACAGCTGCCCCTTCTGATGGTACATCCCAGAGCTGCTTTTAACTCCCCTTACTAAACCAGCAGACAAACTCTTCTTAAATAATGGATTTCAGCAGGTATGATGGAAATATACTGCAAGAAATTTCACTGAGCTATGAAGGACAGCTTAGATCCGAGCTCTTAAAAAAGGACAGAATTATTTTTTTTAATCAAATAAGACAAGGTTGGGTTGTTTCCATGGTCACATATTCCATTAGTAGGGGTCCTGCTGACTATTTGCCCTTATTTCACATATTTTAGTGGAAAAATGGATCTGTGGACTTATTTTCTAGTAGAGACCCATTTATTTGCTTTAACACTATTTTTTCTGAACTGTGATACAAACCAGAAGCGCTTTGGCGAACTCTGGTTCCCAACATTCAAATTTCCCAAATATCAGCTCTGCATTCACAGCGGAGGCACAGGCAGCTCTCTCAACTCTCCCCTTGCCCAACCTGTGGCTTTTGTAGGCTTCTCGAGGTGACCCCAAATTTTGCTCCTCAAGTAACGTGTTAGACTTGGGGTTGAGGAATATCCTTCCCAGATGCAGCTCCCTTCCAGGGCCCAGGCACTTCTTAAATCTTTCCAAAGAAAAGCTGCTAATCCCTATAAAAGTTTTGATTTTGATAAACTGGCATTTTCCAGCACCACCCCAGCCCCCATTTTGTTGCAAACTTTCCAACCAGAACTAACACAAACCCACTGTTGTTGCAAGTACCACTGCTTCCAAAAATGTGTTTCTGTACTGCTTGATGGGTTAATATTCGCTAATTAATCTCAATTCATGTCATATAACAAATGTCTAATTTTTTGAGGGTGGTGGGTGGGTGAGCCCTATACAAATGCAGCTCTCTGCAATCAAGGATGATTTGTGGTGACAAATGCTCCTTACTCTCAAGAATAAGAGGAACATACACACACGCACACTCTGTCTCTCTCTTTAATATTCCAACTACCGGACCACTCTTCCCATCTATCAAAATATCTGTGTTACCAACCCTTCAGCTCCCTAATCCAAGATAAAACAGAAAACAGGCATTTCATTTNTTTTTTTTTTTTTTTTTTCCTTTTTTAACATTCATATGCCCTATCCTTCTCACTTTCAGTCAAGACTGAACATATAAAAACACGTCAGCAGACATGCTCTGGCCAAGCCAGCATGCACCAGCACAGGGCTCTTGCAAGACTCACAATGGGGTGTACAGACCTGAAGCTCTCACCACACCTAGATGCTTCTCTAAGTCTCTGGATCCTATTAGGGCTTCACTGATCAGGTCCCGGATTCAAAACCTGATTCCAGCCCTTTTGTCTGAGACATGCAACTGTCTTAGTTGCTCCTGTTCTGTTTCAGGAAAACACTGAGAAAGCAGAGAAAGCTCCTAATTATCGATAAACTTGGATTTTATAGAAGTCTTAAATACAGGGAAGAATGAGAAATAAATAAATATACGTGTAGACAATTTGATTTTCAGAATTTGGAAATAAATTGTGATAATATAGACTGGAAAATACTTCTATGAAAACACTTAGTGACATAGTGGAAACTGGGTTCAGATACAAAAGCAACCCACTACCCTAGTTCTATACGTGTATAAATATCTTTTCTAAACCAGGGTGCTCTCCACACACTAAATACGCCCTTGTGACCACCTAAAACACATTTAACAATTTTAACCCCACCCACAGAAAAAAAAGAAAAGCCTAGGAGAAGAAATCATTCCTCCTCCTCACTTCCCTGGGTATCTTTCTACCAGTTTTAACTTCCTTCAGTTCACGTTTGGGATGCCACCTTTGGGGGCTTGGAGGTGGGTGTTCTGTGGTGGTTTTTTTTTTTTTAGCCACATACATCTGCAGGGAGCATTTCTGCAGATACGATTCATTTTATCAGGCAAAGACAACTGTTACTTGACCCAGAGAAGACAGACACAACATGTGGAACATCTCTGAGAGCAGTAAGACCCACAGACCAGTTTTCCCAGTGCCTACCCCAGCTTCCTGAGGCTTTACAAGACTCTTTATTGACATCCCTGCTGGGAATCTGGCTTTCACCTCAGCAGTTGCTGCATTTCCCCAAGTCTGCATATCTCATGATCCCTTGGGATGAGAGACCATAAAGCTTTGAAGCATACCTCCAGTTTTCCAGCAGCTATCAACCAGCACAGCTCAGCTGAGATTGGTGGGAGAGGGAAGCAAGGAAGGGAAAAGGGAAAACTGTTCAATGGTAGAGGAGCAAGAACTTTACACCAGCTGCTTGCTTTTCACATAGACAAGGTGAAATTCTGCTGTTTTGCTGGGAGCTGGTGGTTCAAAAGCAACGGGAAGATGCAGCTTAATTAAACAGTTTGTCCAGGTCTGCAAACCAATAACTTGCAGCTTTCAAAACCACAAACCAGTAATTAGTGGGAGGATTTCGGATGTCCTGGCACATAGCGAAGCATGACAGTACACAAATAAAATAAGAACTAGAGAATTAATTACAGGCTAAACAGTTTAATTACGGGTCCTCAATCAATGTCGACACAAGCATAACCTCTTTCTCCTTACACCTTGGTATGAAAACAGATCAACCTGGCAGCAAAGACTTCCCACCAGTGCATCTCTGACTCAAACCCATCCTCAGAGCTGCCTCCCGGGTCTTGCACTCACCTCTGGTACCCTCCTGGTTATAAAATCAAAAGAAAGCTGAAACCCTCTAAAGATATATTCCAGGAAAGTTCTGGGAAAACAGTAAAAACGATGTCTACAGATTCCTTATATAGAAGCAAAGTGCTCAGAAAAAAGACTGAGTGCAAGCTACAGACTACAACCTCTGTTACCCCCTGCTCTGCAGACGGGGCAGAAAAAAAAATTAAAAGCCCCAGCAACATAGGGCCTTTATGAATTAACTTATGTAAAAAGTTACCTTTATGCCACTGGCGATTTCTTCACAGCTAAAATAACTCAGCCTTTGCTGAATGTTGTAACCACAGGGCTCAGCAAAGGCTGAGTCCAGCATGTCCCTTCCCTCAAACACAGAGCAGTGAGCTGATAAACTGCAGAAGGGTTTATTTTGTGCTCCAACAAGCCAGCAGCAGCCTTAATTCTTCACACGCTTTGGTCTTTTTTTATCAGTGGCTCTTAGAAATTTGTATATTCAGAGTAGGAGCATTTCATTGCATTTTTATTGAAAAAAAAAAAAAGACAACCAACGCTACTGCTTATTCAAAGATTTGATTTGACATGATTCAAACCAGATCTTGCAAATTGAATGCTCTCGAATTTGGATGGCTGAGGACCAGTCAATGCCCACCATTTTTTAAACTTGACAAAGCTTCCTGAGCTGCCACTGCCAGCAACTTTGCATCATTTTCCTGCTAAAATGTTTCTCTGCACTGACTCAGGGACCTGCCACCAAGGGGACATGGTAGTGATGCTGTAAAGCAGGAAAGCAAGACTTAGGTGTCCATCCCAGTGGCTTTTAACCACCAGTATGTTTACAACCAACACTTTGAATATAGAGAAAAAAACGTTCTTTCTTACCGACTGCAGGGAATGGCACAAACCTCTGGATCAACAGACGAGTGGCGGGGGTAAACTTGTTTGCTCTCTGAACCAGAACATTAAGGCCCACCTTTGAATAGGACATAGAAAACAAAACAGAGAAGTAGAAACATTTAGCTACAAGGAGCAGGGCAGGTGCCATAGCTTGTAGACAGCAGCAGAGCTCTTCAGGGGAAGAGACTGGGTTCTCTCCTCATGCGGAAGCATTTGAGGACTAAACCACCCCACACTGCAGGTTTTAGCTGTGTTAGGTTCAGCCCTTCATTCAATGAAGGGCTGAACCGCACCGTTGAGCTGAACCCAACCATTAGGTTTAAATGAAAGGTTGAACCCCAACCATTGGGCTTAAACCTTTTCCAGCCAAAAGACAGGCTAGAAACCACTGCAATGTCATTTGGTCCTTCTGGAAATGCCCCTAGTGCAGTTTTACCCAGTTCACTCTCATTTTCCCCATCCAGCACAAAACCATTGGAGCTAGGAGTCCTCATCTGGCCAGGAAAAAGCCAAGTTTCAGTAGTGGTGGTTGGCCCAACACAATCCATTCCTCCTCCCAGGGTCTGTGCAAACTACACCACCCCAGTCCAATGTAAACATTTGGGCTATAAAGGAGCTCTTAATAGAAACAAGAGATAGCAGGCAGTTTATTATAACCATGGATCATTTTTTCTTGCCTCCTCCAACACTTGAATAATGCAGAGATCTCTGCTATTTTGCAGGGATCTAAGTCATTGCGTATGTTAATATAAACAGCACAGAGAAGAGTTGCTGCCTCGTCAGCCTCAGCATGGTTGGATAGTAGCAATAGTCAGAGAATTTTCATCAAAATTTGTTTCAAGCAGAACTGGGGTTATTAATTAAACAAACCTATTCACAGGGAATGACTTCTGTCTTCAAATTACTCTCCCCTACAATATTTTCTCTTTTTCATCCAAGAAAACCCAAACACGCAAACAAAACCCAACAGCCCCAAACTGGGAATTCTAGGCCGAAAATGGAAGTCTTTAGCAATGCCNAAAGCACGGGAGAACATATTTTGCAAGCTGCTACATTATACATGCACCCGCAGTGCATCTTGTCTTTTTGGAGGCTGAGAGGAAGATGTTGAGAAGCACAACTGCTGGGTAAGCCCTGCATAAGCAGAGTGCTGTTTTTCAAAACCCATGGAGCATTTCCAAAGCCCCACAATGCTTTCACCAGGATCCCAACAGGGACCCTTCCTCCTCTCATTGGCCACCACAACTCTAGCACTGAGCCCAAGAGAGCCACAGCAGTTCTTCTTAGTTGGGACAAGAATTAGGGTCTTGTCTTAATCTTCTTCACCCTCAAAAATGACTGAATGATTTATTTATTTTTTTTTTTTTTACATTTTCCAAGTTCTGGGATGCATATTTGCAAAATCTGAATGCTTTCAGAAACTGTAAAGCAGTCTAAAACGGGTGGCTTTAAGAGTAAAGCTAAGACAGTCTTAAGCATGGCTTTGCTGATGCTGCCTATGGATTCTGGTATTTATAGCCTGGATACAGCTCATCTGTGTAGATGATAAATTTTGTTGGGTTTCCAGCCTATGCTTGTAGGTTTGATGGAAGGATTTTACTGTGAAGTGGAAGAGCAGCAGCTTTTGAACCAGAAAAGATGTAGCCAAGCCTGGGAGAGACACTGCTGTGAGGCTAGTGGTAATAAAAGCATTTTACTTTCAGATTCAATTTGCTGCTGCAGATGAACTCGCTCCTCCACTTACAGCAACTACCCTACTGTGAATATGAAATTAAATGTTGCTGTAGATTTAAATCCAATCTCCCAAATTCCCAACACGAGGACTGGATTTAGGAAACTAATGAGGGTTTGTTTTTTACAGTTTTGAAATTGCTTTAGCCAATCTGTGAATTCTTTCCCGCAGGTCATGAAGTGGGATGAGGGTAAACAGGTCAAGGAGAGCATCCAACAACGAGCAGGTACTCCTCAACCTCAGACCACCATAAGCAAAACGGTCATCAACAAAGAGAGCTTAAGGAGTTTAATTCTTAGGGGCTGGCCAAAGAATAATGAGGCAAATTCATCACTAAGAAAACAACCACAGGAGTATTACTATTATCGTCACCCCGCCTACAGCCTGAGTCACAGATCTGGGACCTATAACACTGGCGCTGTACAAACACTAATAGAGAGTCAGGTGGAATTCATCACACCAAATGTGGTAGAATCATAGAATCATTAGGTTGGAAAGGGCCTTTAAGATCGTTGAGTCCAACCATAAACCTAACATGGCCAAGTCCACCACTAAACCATGTCCCTAAACACCACATCTACATGTCTTTTAAATACCTCCAGGGATGGTGACTCAACCACTTCCCTGGGCAGCCTGTTCCAATGCTTGATAACCCTTTCAGTGAAGAAATTTTTCCTAACATCCAATCTAAACCTCACCTGGTGCAACTTGAGGCTGCTTCCTCTCGTCCTACAGATTACCTTTGCAGCCCAGTGCAGAGAAATGAGCCTTTTAAGGGTTTTTATTCTGGTCCCAAGACAGACATTTACAGGTGCTCATGCAGAATACCCCCAGCAGTGCCCATTCATCCCTGCTGACTATCAAAGGAGTCCAGAGATGCAGCTCAGGTGAAGATATCTACACTGGTGATGTCTCAACTCTGGCAAGACCAGTGCTCCTCCTTGCAGCTGGGAGCTCTGGGCATGGATTTGCAGTACTGGTTTGGGACATTCCAGCACTGTGACCCAGATTAGGTGACAAATCCAGCTTTTTCAAAGTGCCTATTTTTTGAGGTTTCTTTCTCCAGAGTACTTCCTTGATCTGGCTGACAGAGCATCCCAACAAGCCAGGTGAAGCTGGGCATGGGAGAGACATTACACCACAACTGCTGCTAACATCCTGCAACACAAAACCAGGGCCGAACACTGTCAATGGGAGAGCAACCTTACTCAGGGCTCTACTACACCTCTGGCAGCCCCTTGCCCTTCCTCCCTCCTTCTTCTAACATCAAGAATTCCTGCTATTTATTTTGCTTCCAGTTTTGTTTTCAGCATCAACAACGTTATCTCAGCAGAAGGACAGATTTTGGTGCTGCCGTACTTGAAGCTGTCACAGACGCTCACAGAGTAACCGTGCAATAATAAACCAAGATTTCCATTTTCTTTTCTTTTCCTCAAGTTTCTCAAAAAGTTCTGACCTCATGTCCACCAAGACATGAATTTTAAAAGCACATGAATTCTTGAAAAAATCCCTGCTTCCCCTCCTACTACTTTTATGACTATTAATGATTTTTGAAGCCTGAAAGATGTTTTTGGAATGTCTGAAGTTGGCAACCACCGAGCCATTTGATAAAGGCCTAACTCTACACCTCTACACCTCTTAAACCAGTTCTAGAGCAGTAAATCTATCAGCAGTTCAAGAAGTTATTTCACTTGATTTTGAGAGGGAATTTTTATAAAATAAAGGAATATTAGGAGTCCAGCGAGCAAGGCGGACATCGGTTGGTAGATGATGCCACCTAAACACCACTGAAGAGCTCTGTAAACTGCATTGGCTGCATTGGTGAGATCTCCGCTGATTTAAGGGATTACGCTTTCCCAGGTTCCAGTAGCACTGGTGCAACCCTGACCACTGCAGTTGGAGCTAGCTGCTCCAAGTGACCTGGAAAGTCAACTTGGAAGGAGGGACTGGCTCCAAAGAAGCTTATCCTTCAGCCCTCAAATCACCAGATTGCTGAACTAAAACACTAATTGGATCAGATGAATCCCATATAGACAAACTGAAGAAAAGAGCATTAGGAGAACAAAGTAAAAAAATAATTCATCAGGGCTAAGAGGTGAAGATGGAGGCAGAGGGATGGAAAACTGGGCTGTTTACCAACTGGAGCTTTACCAAGTCAAGGAGAACAGAGTGGAGGAGTATAAGGGAAGGGAAAGCAATAACAGTCTGAGTGGAGAAGGAAGTTAGAGACGAGCAAGAGTAAGGAAAGGAGGTAACCTGAGTCACACCCAAGATGACTGCGGAAGGGATGATAACCACAGTAGCCCCATGGCTGGATTCTTCAATGGAAGAAAATGGCGTAGTCTTGAGAAAGAAACAATACTGCAGGAGAGGTATGAGTAGGAAAAGAGGGAATTAGTGCTGATAATTAGACAAACTTGATTTGGCAGATGATGGAGAAAGGAGGATGATGGGGTCCCATGCCCAAGATGAGACTGTCATTTCAACATCGAGTTTTCCCACGCATCTGGATCCTGTACAGAGGCAACACCACACCTGGGTGCTATGGAGCTGGGCTGGGACAGAAGGGAAGGGCATGGATGAAAACAAATTTGCTGGAAACAAAGACACATCAGTAAACAAGAGAAAAAGTGCTGCAGAGAACAAGGAGTGTGGAAGGTGGCAGTCAGGGAGGACTCAGCGGTTGCCATGTACTCCTGAGCCCAGAGGCAGGGTGACGGGCACTAGGTGCCTCCTCCTCAGAGCACACAACGTCTTGGCTTCCACTAGGCTAAAGGCTCGAGGCTGTGCCTTTGGAAAACTGCTGCTACAGCTCCAATGATTTACGGGCTCGATGGAGGAATTGCTGGGCTGGGTTTCCAGTCTGAGTGATCATTCCACTCTTCTGGTGTCTTCTTGTATCTGGACTTGGTATCTGTGAATCATTAGAGAAGAGGAGGTGCAGGAATGGGAGCTTTTGAGAACAGGTATCCAGACTTCAGAGACAGGCATTGCTTCATTTAAAAACTTCAAGCAGCAAACAGAAGTTTATCACCAGCTCCTCCAATCTACTGTGATTTTCCTCCTGCTCCTGGCTCCCCACAGCCGTTCACCTCTAAGGAGGCACCCAGCCATGCTCCATCCCCTCCCGTCCCTCGCCCTACTTTGCACTGATTTCCTCCAGCTTCTAAGTGTTTCTTTACTGCCCTAAGCAGCGGATAGTCCTGAGGGCAGTGGGTGGCCTCCCGCGCCGTCTCACAAGCTGATTACGGGCATCACACCAAATTCACAGGCTGTCAATGCAGCCGCTCCACACGGCTCACAAACAATTATCAAGAAGAAGGAGCTGGGATTAGAAAAATCCACAGGGGCGCCTCCACCTAGAGAGGAGAGTGAAAAATTGCATCCATGTGTGTGTGAGTTAAGTGTGCAATGGGAACAGGAAAGGAGAAACAACCCATGGCCGGTGGCACCGACAGCATGGGAAGGAGCAGGGTTGCTGCCCTGGAGACCTATGTGCAAGGATGCTCTCCCTGCCCCAAGTTGCATGTAGTCGAGACTGAAAAACTTGGTCAAACAAGCTCCTGTCCTTCCTGAATATAAGGGGTGGGGGAGAAATCAAGATCCTATTTTTTTTTAATGTTCCTGAATTTTGTAAGTGTAATGAGCCAGCCCAACTCTAATTCATCTAATTAAAGTTCTTAGATTCTCCTTCTAGATTTGATAAGACACCATCGAGCATTGTCTAGCTTTATTTTAAAGGACAGAGCTGTAAATGTAACTTTTTATTATTCTCACTCTCCAGCATCAGAAGATTTTTAAACCTGCATATCAGAGCAAACACATCCCTTGCAAATGGTATCAGTGATACAGTTCACTGAGCTGTGAGAGTCAGGGCTGCGAGGGCAGGTATTGCCAAAGCCGGCTGTGACGCACCCATTACAATGTTAGTATAATTTTACAGCAATAATCTTAGACTTGAACAGTCTTTACCTCTCAGCTTCCTTAGGAGAAGAAAAAGAAGATCTTTCTGCTGACAGATTATGTGGTCATGAGAACGAGTGGGGTTGTAAGAGATGTTTTCAAGACAAAGCACATTTAGATTTTGCAAAATGGTAACTTTTTTTGGGAGGGAAATCCAGCTCGTTTGAAAATATCATTTTTGCAATGTCCATTTGCCCAGAAGCAGCCTCTGCTTTAATCTGAACTCAAGATCCACAGTGGGCTTTGCTGATTAGACTTCTATGCAACTTTTTTTTTTCTGATACAGCTAAATATAAAATTTAGAAGTTATAATTTTTGTGTAACCTCTGTGCTCCATCAGTTCCGACTGCAGCTAAGATTCCTGCATGAATTATAATCTATGAATCCTGTGGGAATACAACCAAAAATCTCAAAGACAAATTACAGTGTTTCTAGAATTCAGAAGCTCTACAGAAACCCTACAGTAACTACAGGAGTCCCCCAAAAGCTGTATTTTCTTGGAACATCACCAAGGCTTCTGTACAGAAAAAATTTGCCCCAGGATGACTTACTAAAACACCTGCATGAAAGAGGAGTGATTTCCCACTGCAAGAGTAGGAATTTGAGCCCTGGAGCATCTAGGTTTGAGTTTCTGCTCTGAAGAGCTTCCTACATTGATCCAATACCAAGCCATGTAGCTTCTGCCCAAACTCCCAAGGGCACCCTAAAGACCTGCAGGAGCTCCCATACAGCGTGCTGAAGGTTACTGCAGCACATGCACTACCTCATAGTGAAAGCTCTGCCCTTTGCTCCTGTCCAAGTGATCTAGTTGGATTTAACTTCAGCAGATCGTTGCTGGTTTCTTCTTTGAGCTCCTGTTGTGGGCTCGTGGAAGCACTAGCTTTCAGTGGGCAGGTAGGGAGGAGTGGCTGGAGGGACTAACCTCCACCTTGGCTCAGCTGGTGGCAACCAGACTCACGTAAGCCATCTTTTTATTTGCCCAAAGCCACGAAGCGCTCGCATGCTCCATTTCTGCATAGCCACTGTAGGACAAGAGGGGTGACAAGCTGCTGAAGGGAGGTACTATCTCCAACTGCTGCAGCAGTTCGCGGGATGAAAATGTATCCAAACCCACAAACCAAGATCAAGAGCGTCAGGCATCCTAAAACCAATCTGTACAAAACTCTAGACTAGCAGGAATGTGTTTTGCCCTTGCAATTTTCAAGGGAAAAAAAGTATCATGAGATACCTCAGCAAAACAGATTAGGCCATTAAAACTGTCTTGCTTCTCTCCAGTTTTAACCTAGTTTGGTTTTATACATACTCAGGTTTAACTCCATACACTTTCATAGTTTGTGAAAGCACCGGGTGCACACCATACAGTAAGCCAGAGCACTAGTAAACCATACTGGCATCAGTTCTCTACCTTCACTGGCTTGTCCAGAGTCAGGATTTAGGGTCAGGAAGCAAGGAGGCACTTTTAAAATGAAAAGACCTGGGTCTGCCTCTGAAGGGATGCTTTAAACACCCTCCCGTACACCATGATGAGCAGTGACTCTAAGGTGAGTCATTAGTAGCTGACAGCACCAAAGTTATTAATGGCGTTAATTGCCTGATTTTTTTGACCCGAGGTTACCCAGTAAGGTAAGCCAAAAGGTAACATTCAAGTTCTGAGCAGGTACATCTTAAGCAGACAGATCACTACAAAATAAACAGCCTGGCTGGCCGTCATGGTTACATGACATTGCATCTCTCTCCTATACAGAAGAAGCCAAAACACCTACTTTTGTCAGAATTTAGCTCAGATTGCCAAATGAGAACAACGTATTTATTCGCCTCTGTACTGACAAGACCATAAATCCCCAACTTGTACTTAATACAAACCTTCTCAGAAGTTACAAACCCAGGTATATTTGAAAGGGGAAGGAGGGAGCCTGGCTACTTTATTAACTGGGGAAAACCCCACTGTCCCCCCCCCCTACTTAAGAGGTGCCTGATCTCACACACGTTTTTGCTTCATCTTTCATCAGGGGAGAATTGAACTCCTATTACAAGGGGGAAGCTCAGTGCTATCATGTCTAGGCAGTCACAACAGACATTCCCTAGTTAAGTTACATACACCTATATATGTAAAACACACTCTGTATGCCTGCCAGGTTTGCTGCAGTCTAATTAGAGCCCATCCTGTCAACAGGGGAGGACAATGCCAGCAGCACTGATGTATGTGGCACCTCCAGGGTACATGGAGTGGACAACAGATGGACAACAAGCTAATGACTTAGGCACCGAGCTGAGCAACAATACACTGCTTACTGGGAGATGTCAGATACATGGCCAAATGACATTGGCAGAAGAGGGGAAACCCCTTGGAGAGCCTGCACAGGGTCTTCCGTATAACAAGGAGCAAGATTTGGAGCCAGTCTTGGCAGAACCTGAAGCTGTGATCATGGAAATTAAAAACCTGATGTATAAAGCTCTGATCCAAAGACTACAGAAACCAACGGCAATAACACCACTGCTGTGAGATGCTTCAAGGAGGATGTATGGAGAAACCCAACAACTCACCACCACAGGCTCCAGGTGAAGCAACCCCTGGGCTAACACTACCTGTGTCTCCAGTCTGCTGGTCTCAGCACCAGTGACAGCCCAGAAACCAGACAGCGTTTTCTCACAGCCCTTGTCTGGATCTGGTTTAATTTGCAGGCATTTAATTGCAGCCACAAGACTCACTTCCAACCTCAAACTGAAGTTGCAGTCTAAGGCCATAGTACTGGAGAGCCAAATCAGATGCAGAAGGGATCAGCGATACAGTAGCAAATCAAGTTTGGATCTGAAACTAAGAAACCTACTTATAAAATATGTATAAAACAGTTATTAACAATAAAATTGTTTTTTATTACATAGCTTTTTTAACCATTTAAAAGCATGACAAAATTAGCAGAGAGCAAGAGTGTGCATGTGTGTCTGCTGGAAAGGGTTTCTGTATAATTACAAGCCCTCTTATCAGTATAGCTCTTGGCACTAGAATATTTGGGGAAAAAAAAAAACACATTAAAAATATGCTTGGTCTTTCTCAAGTCTTTTTACTACTCTCTGCCTTTGTTTGCCTTGCTTAGGAAAACCAGCTGGTATTAATTGTGCTTCATACACCACCATCATGAACAGCAGCCAGATATCAGAAAATAAGGCCTAATCACAGGAATCCACTCAACTGGTNAAAAAAAAAAAAAAAAAAACAAAAACAAACCCAACCCCAAAAAACAACAATTACAGCTCAGTGTTCACAAAAACAGTAAAACGAGAGCAATCGAAAGAAAAGGCAGGAAGGAGGCTGGTGCATGGAGAATGTGATAAAAATAAACTACAATCACAGAAGGAGAAACAGAAATCTATGTTACTTAACAGTAATCAGACTCCTCTAAACATATTGTCGACCACAAGCGAAGCTCAGAGTTGTTGCATTCTCATGCAGAGCAGGTAGCCCGGGTCTCCATACATGCCGGGTGGCAGAGACAGTGCAGAAGTATCACATAAGACATTAGAGACGGAAGAGATCTGTTATCTCTGCCTTTTCAACTCTTTTCTCACACTCAGTCTTAAAATTATCCCTTTTAATGTCTTTAATTGATAGCCAGAACTTCAAGTGATTGCTTCACCTGAGTACTGCATGGGAGAAGAGGTAAAATTCAGAACCTGTGATAGCTTTCCTTGCCTGAAGCTATGCTATGAATTGTGCTGAGCTAGGAGTAGGTGGAAAAAGGACTATTGGGGGAAAAATAATGAAACACCGAAAAATGTTGAAAAAAAGAATATTGATTCCTCAAAAAACTCATCCCAAAGTGCTGCAATTCAGGTGTCCCAGATGTAGCACTGGATCTAAGAGAGTTGTCTCCTGACAGGAATTCCTCTCTCTCTTAAATGAATCTGGTTATTTGCAAAGATTTGCTAAAACTTCTAGTTTAATTGCAAGAAGCATAAAGCCAAAATCTGCTCTTATGTACGCCTGAGAAAGCAATTTGTTTGTCCCTCTTGTTAGATAAAGACACAGAGGGTGAAGATGACGGGAAGCACAATCACAAGTCAACTGATCTGTCATTTCATGAGCTTTCTCCCTGCGTTGCTTGCCAACTGCAAACATGGAAGGAGCTCGCTTTAATTAATACCGGGTCTCAGCAGACCACTGGAGGCAGTGGCACTTGTTTTCAGGTCATCTGGTCCTAATAGGCTCACACTGGGAGGTGATTTGCTGCTAACTGACAGCAAAAATCAGTTAATGAGGGCTGAGGCCTTACAATCCAAAGTAATGAACCTCAGGGCTATTTCTATATTATTTGNAAAAAAAAACAAAAAAAAAAAACAAAACCAAACTGCTCGAGGAGATACAAGTTATTAATCCATATACTTACAACATAAAAATCACTGCCTGCTCTGCAGGATTTTCTTTAGGCTGCTCTGCATCAGGAATTGAGCACGCAGTAAGTGGTGCTACAGATTATCAGGACACAAGCTATTCTGTGTTAACACACACACTGGTAGTGTCCCCAATGGTTTGTCTACACAGGAACATCAGTGCACAGTGACTTCACATCATTTTCGCACACCCTATGTGCCATAGCATGCTCCACTTTGGAAGCAGACCTCCTTCCAGCATCAGGAAGGAGTATCCACGAAGGCTGCTGCCCTTCCCCGCTTCCTCAACTACATCAATGGATGTAAGGAAAGTTCCTACCTCCCCATAACAATATTCTGACTGTCAGCACCAGAGCTACAAAGCCACTGCTATTACAGAGCTCATGGTACTCTTCACGCACGCTAAGGATGTACAGAACACCAGCTCCTTCACCATCAGGGAGTAAATGGTCCAATTAGCAGAGGTACAAACCACCATGGGACAAAGGGCTGATCTACCATCAGCAGACTGAGGAGCCACCCACACGTGACCAGAGGTGACAACCACCCTGCAGTAACAGCAGGCCACTGCTGGTTTGCTGTAATTTCTTTTATCTACAAGTCTTGGTGTAGTTTTTCACACTGCTTCAGAGAAAGAGTGCTTCTCACAACACCACTGATGGTCACTTCTACACTCTGAATGTATCTCTCTGCTTCAGCTCCTAGGAGGAATCGGAGATTTTAAAGACCTGCATCAGCTGTCCCAACGTGGACATCTCCACTCATCGCCCAATTATTTTCCTTACCAAAGCCTGTCAGCTTCTCAGGGTGACAAAACTCTGCCAACATCACTTCTCCGTGTCTCCTGCCCTCTATCTGCCCCTGTTACCAAAATGGAGAGGAGCATTAATGACAAAAATGTGGAACCAGTCATCATCTCTCTGCTGCAGCTGCGCTGGGGGTTGGAAGGCAGGTTGTGAGAGGCAGCAGCATATCAAGCTGGAGAGCTTTGCTCTACTAATTCACAAGGTGAAAAAAAATCTGAACTAAGGACAGTCAAGCTCTCCCATGCTACTCCAGGAGAGAGTGGACAGAGGATGGCTGCTAACCGAAGCGTTGAGGTTGCTGGGATGGGATCTCAGATCGTACTTCAGCTGCATAAGCGTGGAGCTGGTGTGGACACATCTTCATGGGGCTATGAAGCATGTGAGCTCACACCAACACAAGGCTAGTCTGTGTGCACAGCCTGGGTTAATTCTGCAGTGAGGAGATAATACAGGTAACACAGAGCAGTGCGGCAACCTGCAAGCAAGCCAAGCCAGCACTACAGAAAACCATCAGGCAGAAGCCTATCCAATAAAAGGCACAGTTTCCACTCAGAACTCCAAGGCACTTCACCAACTCTGTGCCCTTTGCCACCACTGGTGCAAAGCTGTCTGGTAGCTGCAGAACACAGCTGCAGAATTTCTGCTGTCCACTGTAGACATGATGTGTCAAACCGCTCACTGCCAGTTCCCAGCCAGGAGCTCCTGCCTCCAGAGTTCTCCTAACAATCCACAGCCTGCTCTCCCCAAACATTTTATCTTGTAAACAAATCTAAACAAGACCATGCAACATTTTCCCCAAAAGTGAATCGAGGAACCTGGGTACAAATGGTGTGGTGAGCAGGCTGAGTGCTGACTTCTTCCCATAGCACAATCTGTTTGCAGAAAAAAATGCCTGGAAAAGGATGTCTGTGGCTTGATAAAAAGGAAAAAAAAAGTCTTGGCCAGAGGAAAAAAAAATACAAACTGCCACAGAATCTTTAATATCCCAGTAGAAAAGGTACAAACATACATTTCAGAGGCTTATTTGAAAAGCCAGTGTAAGAAATAACTTCCATAAGTTGCTTCTGAAAAAATATACCTGCCTCCTTGGGAATTAGCTAACCCCGCTAAAGATGTCAGCTTGTGCTTCTGGGAGTATTAAAAGCCTGAGGGGTGCACCACGAGACCCCGACTTTGGCAACATTAAAAGCTCCTCTCTTACAGATTATTTCAGATGACTTGAACACCATTTCCAGCTTGAACGCTGTCCACAGGTGTAAAATGTCATTCTGAGCGCTGCAGTTCTTTCAATTCAAGGTGCTGACCCACCAAGGCAATATCTCCAAAAGCCTCACTCTGTTCAGCACGTCAGCTGTCACACTATCACTCTGCAGCCCTGCAGTCACTCTTTTAACTTGGACTAGGCTAATTCACCACACGTTAATGCACATGTGGATAATCTGAGTTCACCCAGCAGCAAAGCCACGGTGCAGAGACACAGGCAGTGCATGGCGCAGGATGTGCTGGAAGCCATCAGCGGTAGAAGTCTCTTTCTGTTGAAAAGTTTGGGCATGCATGGACAGAGACACCTCATGGTTAAAATATTTTCTGGTTATGTAGACTGAATTCTGTCAATTAAAAGACAAACATGCTTGGCAATTCAAACAAATATCTCAAAAGCACTGCAGTACTACTGTAAGGGAGCAGTTACTTAGTAGTGAAATATATAGATATAAAGCGTTACCCACTGCTATTGAGACAGCACTTATGACAGCTCCCAAGTAGCCCTGGATGAACTTGGATGTCGGAGAAGGCTTTGGAAAGAAAAACAAAACATATTTTCAGTAAACAAACTTCTGGTTATTAAAATGCAACCAAGCATTTTTGTTTGTTTTCTTTTTCTTTTATTTGTTTTAAACCAGAGACAGGTTTAATTTTGTCATATTGTTCTGTGACACATGGTCTGTCATCTAGCAGCGGCAAAAGCAAGGAAAATTGTAGCCTCATGAGCAAGGTTAAAGGGAATGGAAAATTAATTGGCATCAGAAAATTATAATAATAGCAGCTTAAAGGACGTATGTGAATGAAATTCAGCAAATGGTACAAAATTAGCGTTCTTATACACTAGTGATGAACCCCAAACTCTTCACATTAAATATTTGTCTTAGAAATGTTATCTCAATGAGCTGGATGCTTTCCAACTCAGCTTCCCATCTTGAGCTTCCCACATCCCGACATGGAATGAATGAAGGCTAAAGCAATGGAGGAGAGCAGGAATGTTCCCACCATTTCCCAGCACCATTGCTGGTAGCACATATAAAGTCCTCCAGAGATGGCGGTGTGATCATGCAGCCACTTTCTGCTATCCAGAAAAACAGTTACTGTTTTCCTTTGTGCTCATTTACATATCAAATTAAACTATTTCATAACAGTTAGAACTATATATTGGTTCAGCTCAAAGGCACTAAGCATTACTTATGTGCCTTGAGTGGTTTCGAGATCCTTGTGCCATTTACAGCTGAGGTTTAAAATGGAAGTCTATGCAGGAGAATGACCAATCTATAAAGTCATCACAGAGCTTCTATTAACAGTGAAGAGACAAGACTTATGTTTCCATGTCAAAACAGACCTAACATGCTGCATGCACCGCATACGTTGGGTCTCCTCACCTTTGTTGCATTGCGGTTTGCATAGTTGACGCAGGCATTGTGGCTCTGATTCAACCACTAAAGAGGAAACAAGAAGAGACAGGCATAAACACAACTTCATGAAAATAAATAAATAAATAAATAAATCTATAAATGTGGGAGTGCTCCAGGAAAACTCATCTCCCTTTGGACCTGCTCACAACTTGCCATCTCTTTTCAAAGGCTCGTGCATGCCCTACATCTGATTTAATGCCCTTCAAAGTGAGGGACAGAAATCCCAAGGCACCCAGTTCCCAGAGGGCAGCTCTGCTTCCCTGTGTGCTTGACATGCAACTCCTATCCTGGCCCAATTTACTTCCACATGACACCTCAGTGCTATTGGTCTTTATTTTTGTCAGCCCCAAATCCCTACTGCTGTTAAGATGTAGCAGTGAGCCCAGCAGCCATTTCGTCAATCGCACATTAAGCTCCATGGTTCATGGGTCATAGGAGGCTTCAGCTGAGGAACAGGAGATGAACAGTTGTACCATCTTATGTATATGGATGCCACTAAACTGATATTTCTGTCCACAACTTTTTGGAGCAGGATTTGTCACCAAAGCAGTGTGGCAGTAGCTGGGGACGAGTAGCACCATGGTCCTGAAGGGGTTTTACACACAGCAACTGCTGGCAATGTAAAGAAAATTATAATTTTCGTCCCCACAACATCATGTTCCCAGATCAGAGCATGTCAAAACTGAACTCCTCTCCAGCTGTGGCCAGAATTAAGATGGCGGAGGAGGAATGAAGTGAGGGTGAGAAGACAGAGTGAAATGAGGCATTAAAACACAGGGATCAGCCCAGTCATTGCTGAATTCACAGCCCAAGAGCACATTTCTCCTGCTGGCCGGCTTTCTAGCCTGGAATTTTGGACGTAGCAAACCATGCTTTTTTTGTTTTCTTTAAATAGTAATTAGAAAAAAAATTACAAAGTCAGCTTGCCAATATGTGCTGGAAATCTGCCTCAGTTTTCCAGATGTGGGGATTTTTTTTAACCCACACAGGTCATATATACATTAGCAGGTCCACAGGACCAGGCTAGGGCTAACCCGAGACATGCACATTTTGGGCATCAGCAACAACTGCTTCACTGTACAAGCCTGCTCCTATAGGACCCAGTGTTTGTTAATGCAGTAAATATGCATCATCCCTAAATCCTATGCTATTTACCCAGATAAATCTCCTTTTCAGAGAGATGTAGACATACTGCTCAGACATTGTCCTCAATCTAGTGTTTAAGCTGCCTCTAAGTTGAAGACATCCCCACTACCCGTTTCTTGACTCCATCGTCTTCCCATGTGGCTGCTTGACACCCTCCCAAGCTTTTTGCATGATGCCTCTCTAGGTTGCTACTCCTCCTACTCGTATTTTTCAGAAAGAGGTGACCTGTGTGCTCATCAGCAGGAACGATGGAGGGAAGAGTTTGAGAACCACTCATCAAATGGCGCTGGCCCAGGCGGGGTTCAGTTGCAGGACTTGCCTGCTACAACCTCCCTCTCAAGTGGGCTTACTTCAGTTCTGTGTTTGAAATGTTCTTCCTAGTTTTATAAGGACTACTCTGTACTTTCAAAGCCAAAAATTTCTCCCAGCTATGCCACGACGGTGTGAATAGGAGCTCCTCATGTAAGCCATTTACAAGGCACTCAGCCCAAGCCAGTTATCCAGGCTGGCTCGCTGCTCACTCACACAAGAGTAACTTCTCCAAAAACCAACTCTTTCCATCTTAGATGTCTAAAAACAGGTGAGGCAAGCTGCCTTCAAAAATATGAATGAATTTAGATGTCTCCAGCCACTATCCCACTCCCAGCAAGTAAAGCCACATGGGACAACTTATAGCTAAGTACACCAAACCACAAGTTACTGGCACATATCAATATATTCTTGGTTCTGCAGTCTTTCTAACATACTAGTCAGATCCCATTCTGCTTTGATATTTCTTAACTGCATAATTCTCTATCATCACTTACACTGTAGACAACAAAAAGACATTCACAACTAAAAATAAGTCTGAAAGTAACTTGTTTTTGCATTTCAGTTAGTGCTGAAATTATACTTAAGGGGCGTGTTTACTATGGATAAAACTCATTCACGTGCACACTTCCTCCCCTTACTCTTAATTCCAGAATTTTAATGGGAAATAACACCAACACCTCCCTACATACACACTTTTTTCTTCCAAAGTCCTTGTGGCGCATTGAATGTGGAGGTCCTTGCCTTTGCAGTGCACAGCTATTCCCAAAATTCCTGCGCATGGGGCCTCCCCCTGACCCAGCCCTGTGCACATGTGGCACTTCCAAAGGGAATTCACCAAGGAAGATCCCAACTACTTGACAGGGTGTCTTCAAAACAGCAGATCTGTGAGATTAAGGGCCTACATTTTCATGGAACTACACACTGTGCAATCATTTACACATATACAAAATGGGTCCAAAAGGTTGATTTTGAGATCCTGGGCTGTTTTGCATCTCCCTTGCAATGGCATAAATAGCCAGGCACTGGAAAGCAGATCCAATAGTTTGCTTATAGCTCCTTCCAGACCTACAAAATCTTTCCCTAATTATATCCAGCCACATCATCTCCCCATCGACTAAAGCACTGCCACTGCAGAAAAGCCATGTGCATCAGTTTGTCCTCTAGACACAAGTCAGCTGCTGCTTTCCTTTCCACCACATTCTCTACCCATTCAGGCAAGCGTTACCTGCCAAAACACAGTGGATGCCAGCGTCTGGTTGGGCAAAAGAAGACCAACAACCTGCAAGAGAAGAGATTTTCTCATTACTAAATGCATTTTTGGTTTGCTCTTGGGGCTCTTCTAAGCACACAAACAGCAAACTTATTTCTAATGACTTGAATAAGTTATCTTCATTTATGGCTTGATTTCATTATGGTTACTGAACTTCAACCTATTGTCTCTCAATTTTCCAGTGGTGAAACTGAGTAACATAGCTGCCCGTGAAAGCTTTGCATCTTTTATGATTGCTTGCAACACACCTTGAAAAGAGTCTGGCAGCAGATAGTGTCCAAAGATTAGTTCATTAAAATATAATCAATTCTTTAATCCAGGTATTTCTGGAGGATAACACAAACATTGCATGAATGCAAAAGTTCAAAGTTGTTGCTGTTGGCAGTGAAGGGGGTTTTTCTTATTTTGCTTTGGCACATTTGCTGTTTTAAGCACAAGAAAGAAATCCCATTTGAACATCTGAAGACAGGAGTGCCACCTGGAAGCACATGTGCTCCTGTTTGGGAGCCTGAATTTTGTTTTAAGAGAAGAGAATTGTTGATGTGTCATACTCTGAGCTGCGAAAACTCCTGCTTGGGTTATGAGCTCAGGCTGGTGATCGCCGTCTCCCAGAGGCTTACGGCTGCCTCTCCCAGCACATACGGGACAGGCATGCCCGCTTCTGTGGCATCTCGCATTCATGCCCGCTGCTGCACGAATGCTAGGTGCCACAGACTTTGCAAGGTCACCCATCGCAGCACCCGAGGCCACACACGTGTATGTTGCCTATACAGTCCTGACAGCATCCTTCAGACATGCTCAGTATACCACATGGGCACACCCTCTGCAATTCTTTAAAGACCCCATCTTTTACACACAACACTGCACTGCCAGACTCCTTCCTACCTTGTTTCATGGCAATCTGTCGTCTTAAAGTATAAGAAGCTGAAGAAGAGGAAAGGGATGCAAAGCAAGGGATTCCCAATGATAAGTCCAATAAACATGGAAAGTAAGATGAGTTCTTGGGTAAGAAACAGGTAAGACGAAATACTTCCTAAGATCTTTGTCATTTTCTCCCCTCCTGCACCTCAAATGTCTGATAGTTTCTCAAGAAGATTGTCTTCATCTTGCAAAATCACACTTGCATCTTTTTTAACAGTATAAAGATTGCACAACTCCTTTTAATGCTACATTTATTCTCACGACACTCATGTGAGCTCAAACATCTCCAAGGCATTTGGGCAAGAAGGCCGTGAGTTTATTCCCACTCAAACCATCTTCTGCATATTTTTCTTTAAGTTTATCCCTAGAGAGGCTGAGAAGAAAGAAAACTTCCCTGTTAGAGCGCGGAGAGCCTACCGCAAGGAGGGACAAGCTAAAGCTGTCTCTGCACATCTGCAGCAGCATCAGTTGAAGAGGAGGCAACTTCTACGCTTAAGGACATAAGAGAGAAGTAACAGCAAACAAAAGGGTAATAGGGTTGGGAGGCCTGATTTCATTTACATCTTCTCTCCTCTCTCCTCTTCCTCCTCCAGCTTTTCCTCCTACAGCCTTTCGTGAAGTTGCAGCTACTTTGTACACTGGCTGAGCGCCAATCTATGCAAGTTACACTAATTTACCGCTTCCATTCAATATGTGGATCTTGTCATTAATTACTCTGTTGCTGATCCTAGCCAAATGAATTCAACAGGCAACGGACCTCCTCACCCCAGGACTGACTTACGCTCCTGAAGCCAGCGGGCTAATGAGGCTCCAGAGGAGAGGGAAGGCTGCAGGCAGCTACTTACATTGTCAGCTGAAGCTGAGCGCCGAGAAAAATAAAAGAGGAAAATAAATAAATAAAAAAGAGCACCCAAAATCTGTATGACTGAAAGAGGCACGTTTAAATGCAAACTCTCCATATGTGCAAGAGTCTGTCAAGAAATGTACAGTTTCACTTTTAATTACTGTCAGGGGAAAAAATAACTAAGAAGGAAAACAAAATAAAAAAAGCTTCTAAACACTAGAAAAGTACCAGCTACAAAATTTAATTGCCTATCAGGTGTGAACCAGCCCTTCGTGGCCCCAAAGCCAGGGCTAAAGCCGCCACTCAGACATCTGTCGGCTCTGAGCAGCCTCAGAGCGCATTGGTATTATGAGCTCTCCTCTTGCAAGCCCCAAGTCCTGCCTCGTGTGTCAGCAAGAGTCATCTGCAACCCCAAATTAACATCCGGGTCTTCTCTATGTGCTTAGAAACCTCAGCAAGAACCCTCTGATTTTTAAATGGCTGGGGAAAATACGGTGCTTAAAGCTGCGGGTGGCAGCTGGGAACAGCAGCATGGCTTCTGCTCCATCCTCACTGCCCATGTCTTGGGCTGAATTTCCTAAATGCAGATAAATCTTACCTTTTGAGCCTTTCACACCTGGGCTGAAACACAAAACCAGGGTAAAAAGGCTACAGCCAGGGCCTGCCCTGCACATCTCACCCCTACAGCAAAGGGGGAGATAATGTGAGCAGCTGGATTTGCTCCCTCCTGGGCTGAAATCAAGGGCAAGCACAAATTCTCCTTACGCTTAAACATACTCCATCCTGTTCCCACTATGCCACTGCAACTGATTCTGGGGTCGAACCATAAACCTGAGCATGGAAAGGATGTAGGCTAAAAAGAAAAATCAAGCAATTACAACTTGGGGAAAGAATGAACAGCCGCAGGATTTGGCTGTGTCAGGGGAGTAGCTGTTTTGGCCAGAAAAAGGAATGATTATTTTCAGCAAGACCTTAAGCTCTTTCACAATAAGGTAAAACATACTGAATTATTTTGCATCAGCTATAGGGGTAAAAAAAACAAAAAACAAAAAAACAAAAAAAAACAAAAAACAAAAAAACAAAAAAACAAAAAACAAAAAACAAAAAAACAAAAAACAAAAAACAAAAAACACATGTATATAGGCAGCACCGTGTATTGACTGATAGGCAGTAAACCTGTTAATATATAATCTGATCACGTCTCTGGTGGAATCTATGCAGGGTGTTTAATTGACTCCCAAACACTGGGACAATTAGTGTGGGTGCAACGGCACGCCGGCACGGCTTCACGGGCGAGGACAGCCACGCTCGCTCAGCCAGAGCCCACTGCAGGCACATTAAGTCTCTCTTGAGGAAATCCCATCCCCCTATGTGAAATGCAAGACTCAAACTGTTTTTATGCTAGAGCAGGCTGCCAATTTTGTCACTAAATTTCACAGATCGATTGGCATAAATGTTACATTTTAATTTTAACATTTGAAACGTTTGGGTTTTTTTTTTTTTTTAAATGACAAGAGGTTCCAGTTTATCCTTTACAGCTAGTGAAATTGGGCTCATCTGACAGCTCTCGGCTCCTCTGACAGCTCTGGATTTGGGCCGATTTCATTGTCAATTTGATCGTTAACTCATTTTTGTTTAACCTTTTCTTTTAAAATGCCCCATACAAAGTTACCACCAAACCCTTATGCATGACAACAAATAGTAACAGCCACGATGATTTCTGCTTTTAGGTGCTAGCAACCCCACTATCGCCGCTTGGAAAAGGATCATTACCTTTAAGCAACCACTATGCCACAGTCCACTGGGTTTAGGAAGATTAAATTTAGCAGATTTTGCTCCTTTAACCATTTTAATACGCATGATCTAATAAACCGAGCCAAGAGCTGGCAGCTAGGAGGACCTTCTGGCACCAACTTTGGGCAATTTGGGGCAAAACTGTGTGCCTCAGTTTCCCCATTCATAAAATGGGGTTAATTATTCATTCCTGTTCCTGAAAATGAACTGAGGTTTCAGCATTAAGAAGACAGGCAGAATTATCTCCCTTCTGGCTTTCACTATTGAGAGCACCCAAATGCTTACAAATTTCACAATAACAAGTACAAACTAAAAACGCCCTTAGCAATAACCCCATGGAAAGCACTCGCCGTTCTAATTAATCAAGATGAGAGCGCATGACACTGGCCTCGCTGTGCTGTAGCTCGTCATGTTCGGGAAGCAACTTGTAAAACATGCAAATGGGAAAAAAAAAAAGTTTCCAAAGACGAAATTAAATAGTTGCAGAAATTGCATTTTGCAGGCAATGAGCTCATCTTGGTCTTCCCCTTCTCGAAGGGAAAATAAAGCTGAAGACATTGCAGGAGGCTGGGCAAATGATGTTAAATAGATAAATAACCTTGAGCACAACATCCATAGGGCAGGCTTTACACAACGAAGCCCTTGCTAACACGCGACAGGAAAAGTGGGAACCCTGTGTGAACGTGTCGCAAGGAGGTAAGGTGGAATTTGGAGAATTGTCTGTGAGTGCTAAAAAATGCATTTCTTGGTACTCGCAAAGTGGGGAGAGATGTTAAAATACTTACGATGGGTGTTCCAAAGGGAATGTAACCTATTAAAAAAAAAAAACATGCATTTTAATACACAGTTTTGGGATGGAAAAAAAAACCCCACATTTAAGACATCCACCACCTTAGGGTAGAAGCCACACCTGGCAGGACAGGCTGCACTCACTTCCAACAGCTCCAGACCACCACAGGGACATCTGTGGACCTACACCTGATGCACCAAGCATCAACTAGAACAGCCTCCTGATTTTTTCCCAATCTCCTTCCCATCCTCTTTTTACTTTTCCTTGGCTGTAGTCTAAGAGTTTCCCTGAAACTTATAACATCTAGACCCTAAAGCTTACTCCAGTAAACTCAGTCTGCACCAGTATGTGGTATTAGCACTTCTGAGGGCATCATGTTGTTGAGCTGGGCTAGGCAGCCAGCAAAAGCTCAAATTAGCAGAAGCGAAGGGATGACAGCTCAGACCAGGAGCTGCTCGGTCCGAACCAGAGAGCTGGATGCTGCTGCGGTGGTGCTAACTGAGCTGACCTAGTGGCTTGCTGCCACGGAAAGGGGGAGATCCTGCCCCCCTTCCCAGGCTCAGTCACGCAATCTGTTCCCTCCATCGTGCCAGCTCTGTTGCTCATCAGACCCTCCCACAGCCTACCCTCACTAACCCAGGAGAAAACTCTTCAGCTTTCTGAGCCCCTTCCCCTCTTGTTGAGCCTGGTCTCACCAGGATAGCATGCTGAAGATGCTCATGAAGCCACCTAACAAGCTGCAGAGCCCATGCCAGTTAAAGAGCAGGACCATGCTACTACTGGTGGGACCTCCCTCTTCCTTCATCTGCTTTATCAACCTTTCTACTAGTGATTTTATACCAGGAGAGCTCATTTATTTCTAAGTCAGCAGAAAAAGGAACAGGGTATGAGTACCCTGAAGAAAGTATATTTGCATCGTGGAAGAGCAAGGAACTATTTTAATCATAGGTGTAAGTCAAAGCTCTCTATATTAGAGATAAGCTTTTACCCCAAATCTTACTGAGCGCCACAAAAATCAAATGCTTCACATTTTTCCCCTGTTAAGTCTGCCAATTTTTGTGCTAATTATAATTCATCTCTATGACTTCCACTAGAAGGTCTCAGAGCATTTTACCAACATTACTGAATTAAGCCTCATGGATCCAATTTACAGTCGGAAAGGGCAAAGACCTAAGAGGAAGAAAAATTGGAAAAAAAAAAAAGAATACAAAACAAGGCAGCAATGGAGTAGGCACTGGCTTTTCTCCCTTCCACCTCACCCTCACAGTCACCCTTCTTCAATGAACAGGGGAACAAAGTGTGCCAACCCTGTTATCTTTCCCCTGTGCCCAGTACTCAGGTGAAGATGTTACCCCCTAAAATATGGAAAAGGTACTATTTATTTAAATAGATCCTTTGGGAAAGGACCAAAGCTGCACTTGCATCCTCAAGAGAGCTGCTATTCAACCCACAGCAGAGGTAGCTGTGGACCTGTGCATGGCAAAGGGACACCCCGAAGCAGCAAGGAGGCGGCAATGATTTAATCATTAAGCAGCCTGGTTAAGCCGGGCTTAACAAGCTGATCCTTCCTGGGCTCCCAATGCCATGTCTGTTAGGTACCAACGCACGTGGAAAAATAGGGCTCATCCCATTCTCTCCTGGACAGTAAAAACCTAAGCTGCTAGTTGGGCATCAAGCTTCATTGTTTACTACAAAGTTAAAATTCCTATTATAGTGATGGATAACTCAAAAATCCCAGAAAGGGTATTGAGTCCACATTAAAATATCTGAAGGAAGGAAAAATATTAAGCACTAGGTCTTGGATAGTCATTTAGAATCCTAATTCCCCTTGAATGCAAAGGGATTCAGGCAGTTGGATTACTTTCTGATCTTGCTCTAAATGTTTACCTGATGCAATTAGAAAACTGGAGAAAAAACCCAAATATTTTGTACAAATTCCTAGTAAAATTAATGATTGCCCGAGTGGGACATACCATACCTGACATTCGGAAAGGCATGAAGATGGTCTCGTTTGTATCGGGATGGATGATGGCCTGTAAAACAGTCAGCAAACAGACACAGTGAAGGCACAGCAGCAGTTGGCAAGGCGCAGTAAAGCCAACACTCAGCCTCTACAAATAGCGCCTTCAACCAGAGAGTACCGGGGGACTTCATGCCTCTCAGCACCCTCCTTGCTTTTGCAGCTCTGACCAAAGATAGTTATTGTTCGGCAGCCTCCGCAAAACCTCCTCCTACTGCTGCTTTCTCCTCTCCTTAAATAATTCAGGGTAAGTTAATAATTTAGAAATAAATAATTTAACCTGAAATACAGAAAGTGGCTCTTTCTTGGTACTATAATGTCCCCAAAGGCCACCCACCAAGGGTGTAAATCATTTTATGCTGCTCATGAAGCAAATGGGTCACAGGAGGCCCTTGTAAGGACTTGTGTGGCTCAGCCATAGCAGGTAGATTCAGACCAAGGAATATCTTCCTCGTCTGCAGGTATGCCTGCATGAGCCTGCATGGCACATTGCAGGAAACCTGAAACTCTGCTTCAGGATCTGGCTAAGTTTGGATAAAAACATGCAGGTATGGTCCACTCCAGTTGTAACCATAAGGGTGAGCCAAATAAAATCCCCTCGCATGCCAGATAATTCAACCTTTATGTGTATCTGCAGCTTCTCAGCCAATGTTAGTGGCTGTGGGCAGCCCAAGCTCCTCAAAAATCCTAAATCTCTTTTACCGATAAACATACAATGCAGCTCACTTGGCACATTTTTACCAAGTTTTACAATGGGCCCAGGAGGTTGCACTGGCATTAACTGGCTGGGAATGAAAAAGTCAATCCTCAAGCGATCCAGGACTGCAGAGGAGGAAGGTACGACACAGTTACAAGCTTTACCAAAGAACTGTCAAACTATTTTCAAAAGGCTGGAGACAAGAAATCTCTTGACTAGACAGGAAGGAGAAAATGAAGGCATCAAAATATATAAATACACAAAAAAAAAAAATCAGACTTTTGGTGGCAACAGTGTTCTCTGCATTTACATTTCTGTGGCAAGACAAAACAGCAACTGGCAAAGTCAATAATGGAGAAGAGGACAGCATCGCTTAGCAGAAAGGAAAAAAGCAGCAATAGTTGAAAACAATAGTGAAATACAAAAAAGCATATTACCTGTTTTATTTTTTGAGCTTCCCACAGCTAGAAAAATAAGAGAGAACATCACATTTAAAAAAAAAGACCAGTGTAGTTTTATACCAAACCCCAAATATTCATCTTTTAGCTGCTGTAGTAAACAAATGCGAGGGACTGCTTTAAAACAGACTCATTTTCTGCATCTTTCCAGGATGTATTTAAAGATCCATTACAAACACCGAGCTCCTTTAAATCTGTGTGGCCAGTAAGACCAGTAAGACAGAGAAGATATTCCTTCTTATGATTCAATATAAGAAAGACTAACAACAGCCAGACTTCACGCTCTGCTTTACAAATGAAGAATTATCTCAGTAACTCTGCCACACGTAGATCTCAAGGTAAATTTAGCACAGCCTCTCCTTGCGGAAATCGAGGCTCGCTGGGGAACAAAGGTGGAGCAAGCCCTGCAGGGAAATAGAGGAAGTATCTCTTCAAATAAAACTTGTATTCAGAATAAGCCAGCCCCTGTTTTTCATTTTTCACAAGAAGGGAAACACTTGCACCAAAAAATGCTCCTGAAGAGGAAAGAAAAAATCTCATTTAAAACTCTCATGAGCACCTACTGTTATATTCTTACTGTAATTAAGCAGCATCAAAACCCTTCAAATCAGGCTCAGCCAGCAGAGGTATACGAGCAATAAGGAAGAAACATCCTACATGAGTAGGTGCACAACAGTAAGAGATGCTCTGGCACATACATAAACCCATAGTTTGCCCCCATCTTAATAAAGCCAGAGGGCTTTCCTCCATGAATTATGCCTAAATGCAAATTATAATCTCAAAAAAAAAATCCCAATGTTGATTTACATAATTCTAGAAATGGATGAGAAACCAGGACTCCTGTAAAATATCACAACCGATTACTGCTTTTACTATTAAAAACTGTTCTGTTCAGCTCAAGTATGGTTTCAACTTCCAGGCACCGGCTTGTGTTACACCTCTGTCTGACAGCCTCCAGCTCTATTTTTGTTCTTCACACAGGTACTTGGAGCTGCTAAAGCCACCCTCTAACCTTTGCTTAAAGAAAAAAAAAATATAAAATTCATCTGAGCCAGGAGACTGGCTGTTTCGTTGGCAAGGCGTGTTTGCCAATCTTTTAACCACCCTCGTGGCTCTTTTACATCTTTCCAATTTGTCAACATCCTCTTGAATTAAGGATGCCAGAAACTAGACAAATTATTCCAACAACAGTTGTACCAGTGCCAAACCAAGGGTAGGCTAACCTGATGAGTTCTGCTCTTGCTGTTGATAAATCCAAAGACAGCAATAGCTCTTTTTGCTTGGAGAGCTCACGATCAGAATACCTACTCAAGTGCCGTGCCTATATTCTGCAATACAGGCATTCATGCTTAAGATTTTATCATTATTATGGTACAAATAAAGACCTGTACTGCTATTCTTCACCCGAGGTTTAGTGCCTTCCCTAAATATCGATCAATGAAAATATTGTTTGAATAAGGTAATGGCTCTATTGTAAATAGCATAAATTGACCCACTGATACCAGTAATCCCAGTATTCCACCCCAAATTCAGCTCTCACTCCAGAATTGAAGCTCTGTGATGAATGCCACCACGTGCAATGAGTTACCAGAATATCTCAATCTCATAGGCTGATGCACATAGCCACAGGGTTCTTTCCAGGGGAAAACTTCCCTTTTTAAGGAAAATCATTACTCCCCATTTTACGGCTGAAAAGTAGAGGTTGAGGGACGTGAAGAAACAATCTTTGCGGTTGGCAGAGACAAGATGTGTCTGCCCTCACCAAACCTAAAATCCAAAGGGTGGGAGGCTGCATGCCCAGACAGCTGCCAGGGCTTTTCTACACCTGTCTGGCCACCAGCTCGAGGACTTCCACAGGGTGAAAGTGGAAGTTCTTGAGCTGCAGGTGACTACCCAATGTGTCCCAGTAACCCTGTGGCTACTAGGTCTTGTGTATCTTAGATGTGAAACGAAAACACATGATTTTCCTCTCTAACTGCAAGCACCAAGACTAGCAAAAAGGAAAAGGGATGGTTTCTGAGCCAGCGCTATGGCTTTTTTGGTCAAATTATCTAATTTCATTAATTGATCCCAATATTTATGCATTTTCCTGCTGCAGTGCAAATATTGTTAGAACATGCGATTTCATTACTTCTCAGAAAGAGACTTTACAAGATGCACCTGATGAGTCACCTAAAGATTCTGCCAGCTCATTTTCACTTTTTTATCCTCTAATTCATTTTCTGTCTGCAGCATTTTTCAATAGCTCCAGTACTCCGACAAGTCTTGCCAGCTGGGGGGCTTGTTTCTGAGAGCAAGTCTCTATTTTTGCTGGGGATTTCATTCACGCTCTCTCCGGCCATCTTCGAGAAGCAGCCAGATTTTGATCTCATTTACACTAGTGTGAATCCAAAGCATCTTCACTGGAGCACGTGGAACAACTCCAGATTCGTGCTCAATTTATGTTAGATTTAGGTCCACAATCTCTAAATATAGTCAGCCTACGCTGGGTGGGTCTCCTGTAATAGATGATCTTCCTTTACATCGTCTGTGCCATATATTACTGGCTCAAAGCTACATAGGGGTTTTGCCACCATTCAAATTTGTGTGCAAGAACTAGACCTGCTTATACACGGATTTACACAAAAGAAACCCAAAAGGTAAAGGAGCAGGAGTATTGGAGCACTGTTAATATATTCCACTATCTGCCCAGGAACCTAAGCAGAGAGTGATGGACAAGCTTCTCCAGCCTGTGGCCACTGCAACCTTCCACCAGGACACGTCAGGCTCTGCTTCATGGAGATGTCCTTCATGGTCGTGGAGGAATCGGCTCCAAGACCATCCACAAGTGCTCTCACCACCAGCACTTCAGGACACTGGACTCATGGATGAGAATTCCGTCCATCCTTCCCAGGATTCTGTTTTTTTTTCTACATTTTTTTGAGGAAGAGATACTCATCACTCTACTCATCACCTACAGCAGATAGCTTTAAAACCCTGAACTCAGGAACTGAACTCAGTTATACAGAAATATTATATGCTTATCATGTTTAAGGAACAGTATCAAAGACTGCCATGACCTAAAGAGAACCAAATCTGCGGCAAGGAGCTAGAGACTGGTATAACTCTTGGAGAATAGATATGATCTTTGGTTGACAGGACATTCGCTAGCACTCCTTATTTAGTAGCAGAATTGCAGCTTAGAGATAAGATTTCAAAAAAAGTATTTATTTAAAGAATATACCCAGCCCAAATCTATTAGCTAACACGTGCCACTAAACAGTACAAAGGATACTACTTATTCTTAAGAGATTAACCTCCCTCCTATTAAATACAATAAGATTTCATGGTCCTGGACTCAAAGATGGGATTTTTTTCCCCCTCTACACAAGGTTTCACCTAGATTAGAAAACCATGTTTACAAATTGTTCACTCTTGTTTACAGCTGGCTCCAACACTACTAAAAGAAGCGGCTGGCACCACCCTATGTGAGTGCAGTTGGCTGTATCCAGACCACCTACTACATCACTGAAGTTGACCTCAGGTGTCTAAGGTGAGGAGAGCACTAACAGATTCATACCACCTACTTCCTTGCATTGCCAGCAACCACCTCCTGACAGTCAGTGGAGACACAGAGGCAGATTTGATGTTGGGAATCTGTAATAGATGCTCTAAAGTTTCCCTCCCTTGACCATACACACCAACAGGATCAGAGTCCTTTGCACAATACAGCAGAAGACATTAAAACGATCTTAAATCCATGGGCGAGTGCTCTGGATACACCACATCAGGAATAACTCTACGGAGAATAGCCTTTACTGATTAACCACACATTAAACACGCATAATGACCATGCACAGTTATTTTCAAAGAGCTAATGTGGAGTCACATGGTAGATGAGCCCTACATGTAAGGTAAAACAGCAGTTTAAGTTCTGCAAAGACTAAGTGGTCTACCTGTGTTAGACTTTGCATCATCATCACAACAGTTTGCAAAATTCCCCTAGTAAAGACAAGGTCGAAGAGGAAATCCACAGAATGAGTATTTTTAGTTGATTTATTGCATCTGTCCAGTCAAATGGACACAAGAGTTCCACCTCAAAATCTCCTCGTCCGCTTCCCGCTCCATCAGGAAGGTTCTCACCCTTTCATGCAATCCCACCTGCACTGATTTTAATAAGTTAACAGCCTGGAGTTTGCACCCCATCAGAAATTGCCTGTAGTTTCACACTCCAGGAGTTGCAAGGTTTATTAAAGCAAAGCTCGGATTATCTATCCCACACTGAATTCCAAATATTGGGTGTCGGGAGTGAATGTGTGATGCAACAAAGCTCGTTCTGAAGAAGGGCAAGCTGCTTTCATGTGCATCGCCATTTGGAGGGAGAGCCTCTAAAACCAGATGTGTTTTCCAACAGTCTCTATTGTTTATGATATGAAACCACAGGAAAAAAGAAACAAAAGAAAAAAGAAAGCCTTGCTCAAAAGGCATAACTTACTGTGCTTGGAAAATTCACTGAGAATCACCTTCAGACCAGCAATGGGATCTGGCATTGTATTAGCGTCAAGTGATAGTGATGACTCTGAACAAGTTTTAACTTCATTCTAGATCTCTTAACTGGTAGTCAAATGGCCAGAGTAAGACATCAGAGGTGGGACACATCCCCTCTAACAGACATCTACAGCTTTTTAATATCTTTATCAATCACCTGGACAAGGGGGTCGAGTAGACCCTCAGTAAGTTTGCAAACAACACCAAGTTAGGCAGGAGTGTCAACCTGCTTGAGGGTAGGAAGGATCTACAGAGAGATCTGGACAGGTTGGATCGATGGGCCAAGGCCAACTGTATGAGGTTCAACAAGACCAAGTGCCTGGTCCTGTGCTTGGGTCACAACAACCCCATGCAGCAATACAGGCTTGGGGGAGAGTGGCTGAAAAGCTACCCAGCAGAAGAGGACCTGGGGGTGTTGGTTGACAGCTGGCTGAGTATGAGCCAGCAGTGTGTCCAGGGGGCGAAGAAGGCCAAAAGCATCCTGGCCTGTATCAGGAATAGTGTGGTGAGCAGTACTAGGGAAATGATTGTCCCCCTGTACTTGGCACTGGTAAGGCCACACCTCTAATACCGTATTCAGTTTTGGGCCCCTCACTACAAGACAGACATTGAGGAGCTGGAGCATGTCCAGAGAAGGGCAATGAAGCTGGTGAGGGGTCTAGAGAACAAGTCTTACGAGTAGCAGCTGTGGGACCTGGGGTTGTTTAGCCTGGAGAAAAGGAGGCTGAGAGGAGACTTTATTGCTCTCTACAACTACCTGAAAGGAGGTTGTAGAGAGGTGGAAGCCGACCTCTTCTCCCAAGTAAGAAGCGACAGGACAAAAGGAAATGGCCTCAAGTTACACCAGGGGAAGTTTTAGCCTGGATATTAGGAAAAATTTCTTCACCGGAAGTGTTGTCAAACATTGGAACAGGCCACCCAGGGAAGTGGTGGAATTGCCATCCCTGGAGGTATTTAAAAGACAGGTAGACATAGCACTTAGGGACACAGTTTAGTAGTGGGTTTTGGCAGTGTTATGTTGATGGTTGGACTCGATGATCTTAAAGGTCCCTTCCAACCTAGATGATTGTATGATTCTATAATAAAAACCTACTGCAGCAAATTCTCAATTGCCTTTATGTCAGTGGGCAGAAAACAAGCAATTTGACTCATCATGACTAGATGACCAGTACAGGCTGCACAACCCGTACTCCAGCAGTGCTTGCTTCTCTCCTTTGACTTTAAAATGGGACCTACATGATTAGTTCTGGCTCAAATTTGGTTTTGCTCAAGACATAAAAACATCCCAAAGCATCAAGCACCTGCAGCTCATACCAACTTCAGCACGACTTGCAAAGATACAGTTTTTTTCATCAAATTCTCATTGGAATCCAAAGTTGAAGATTTTATGTTAGAATGCTTAGAAATCCCAGACTTAAGCACTGTACCTTTTCCAAGTGGTTCTCCCACAAATCTAGCTGAGCACATCTGGTCCTTCCCCAGGGCCACCGGCTTGAACCAGAAGCACTCATCAGCAACTCCACTGCACCCTGTCAGCAGGGTTAGCTCATATTGATCTTCACTATAAAGTTAAGCACACTGGAAAACATCACTTTTGCCAGCAGTACCATGGGACATTTCTACTTGAAACTGCACCCCACAGCCCTTTTGGCAAGAAGGTAGAGTCTGCAGCTTGAGAAGTGCAGCTAGAACATTGATCCATGGCCTCACTGCCGAAGCCCCATTTGACGAAGTAGGAGGTCCATCCCAGACAACAGGTGCTTCTCATTGATATCATTTCACTTTTATGTCACTATGCTCCTGAGATTTTTTTATTCTTTTAAGTTTACATAGTTATGGATGGAGATCTCCCACTGCACTCTCCAAGACATCATGCTCTCTTACAGCACCACATTTTTCCCTACCGCCTACCTGGTTATTAAAGGCATTTATGGTAGTCAGTTCACTCCAGGCAGCATCCCCAGAACCTCTCAGCAGGTAACATGAAAACAAATAAGTATCTATCCATTTTTAGTATTTCACTAAAACTAAACACCTGTGCCAAACTCAAGGCAGTTTGGTGCAGCCCAACAGAGCTACAACACATTCTGCTTCACTCTCCACCCGTACTTTCTCCCCGAGGAGTGTGATCACTCACGCTTTGCGTGGCTTTCTCCCACTTCTTTCCAACTTCAGTCCCAAAATCCCACTTCTTGGAAAGCAATATTTAACATAGACACAAATGCACACCACAATCTCCAGCCAAAGCATTCAGTTAGGGCTGAATGTTTTCAGCAAGATTTATAGATTTACAACGGTGGAATCCCAGACCTTTTGGTTCCACATTTAACATCACCTGAATGTCTGTAAACCTGGCTGATGTGCCTAACCCTACGTGCTAATATATATGGAATCTGATGTCTGGCTTTGCTAATAAACACGGAATAAACCACTGTCGACACTTGTTCCTCAGTAGGATTTCTCACCAATAGACCTTTTACAGCCCTGCTTTTAATATCTTTACATTAACAAGGTTTTAGCTCTAAGAAGATAAAGCTCAAATGACCCAATGCGTGGGATAAATCACAAAGGGTACCTATACATTTTCTGCCCTGCACCTAGCCCTGAAATAAGTCAGTAAAACATGCACCAAAAGCCACTGCTCTTCTTGGATGCCAGTGGAAAACTCCTTCCCTGTCCTAAGCATCACTGAGTCACAGTGCCATGAGCTGCTGCTTGTCTGCAGAACTATAAAGCCTTAAAACAAATCCACATGTTGAAGACCATCGGCTGAGATACCTGCCTGCACTGCAAGGCAAGCGCCTCAGCATTAGGAACTGGATTGGAACCCACAAGCAATTCCAGTGCAATACACAGATTTACACAGATACAAAACCAAGTGTAGGTGGAAACAGAATCAAGTCCTGACTGATAAAAAAAAGACAGCACTTAAATTACACTTTGCAGCACTCAATAAACATTAACTAATTAATCCTCACAGCATTCTACTGGAAAGACTTAAGCAGAGTAAGAAGCACTCAGAGAAAACCACTACTTGCACCATGGTTGCAGAAGGACTTAGATGCATTACATAGTTTAAAATACAGCTTTGGAAACCAGGCTTGCTAATCCAACTAGGTTGCTCAAGATCAGATTTGTTTCAGCTTATTCGAGCCATATGGAGCTTGCGAATCTAATTTGATTTGTAATCTAGATGTGAATTCTCATATGATGAGGTGAAGCAAAGCTGGTTTGTAACGGAGTAAGAGCATCAACTGTATCATTTAGCATGGTTTCTTTAAGGTGCATTAACCTACAACGCTTCTGCTGGAGCTCCGTGGGCGCCTTTTGTCTTCTGGCAGTCTGGAAATTATGCCTAAAGTGTTTGACCCATCTTAGACTATCTTAGTGTCAGAAAGAATATTTAGATTGCAGAAGGTCCAAGTTCAGCCCTTGGACCTGCAAACAGGCTACTTTCTCACAAAGAAAAGGAAACAGCAGGACAACTGATATATCTATGTTTTATCGTATCCTGCAAGAGACCAGAGGGGAAAAAAAAAAGTACAGTTTACTGCAAATGGACCTCTTCGCTCTTCATCAACACTGCTAAGAAAAGCTATTATTGTCCAAAAGGGATGCTGTTTAGACTCTGATAGATTCATTGTTCTCTGCTGTGTCTGGGACAGCATGAGCGGCTCTTCCCGCTGCTAACATGATTGAAGGAAGAACACAGTAATAAATATATGCCCATTAAGCTGGTGAGCCTCTTTTCACTTCACTGATACTAATGGGGAAGAAATGAAACAGTTTCAAAACAGCAAGTTGCCAAAACTGCATTTGGAAAGGCTGAAGAGTGAGAAGTCACAACTGACACACCACAGTTCATGCTCCGCCAACGCTCGCAGGAAGGGGCTGGCTGGAGAATAGCAAGTGTCTGTCTCCAAGGGACAATTTTAAAAAGCTGCATTTTTTCCTCTCACTATAGATCATTCAGTCTGGGTTTTAATTTTTTTTTTTTTTTTTTTTTTTTTTACTCCAACCACCCCCTTATGCTGAAGGGGTGAAGCTTTCAGGGTGGAGTTTCTAAGGGTAAAAAATTGGGTAACAGAGCTGTCTCGCTGCTATCTTGATTTCTAACAGATAGATATTCACGCATCTTAACATGCATGTATAAGTAAACATACAGTCAAATGAACAGACAGATTTCCAGCAGTAAATCTAGGGACCTGTGTTGGACTAGATGACCTTCTGAGGTCCTCTCCAACCTGAATTAGCCTATGATCCTATGGCAGACAAAGAGGAAGATCTGGATGGATCAAAAAGCTAAACACCTTGTGTTTCAGAGCTACAAGAATTTTAGCCAGCAAATGATCCACAGCTCAAAATGTTTAGTTTTGATCTTATGAAACCTGGATTAATTTCCCACCTCCATCACAGACTTATCTCACCTTCAGCAGCATAAGCTGGTGTACGTTTACGGCACCACAGCCCCAACATCCCTCCCCATCTTAGGTGTGCACTGCACACTGTACAGGCAACATTGAACAGACAGAAAAATATAGGGAGCTTCTCAAGTCAAAAATTGAAGCATTTTGGGAGTGGAGGAAGGGAGCTTTAGTTTTTATTAAGATCAGCTCTCTGAACCAGCTGTGCCAGTGCAAGTGAGCAAGGAGGTGGGAACACATGGCCGGGAGGAGAGGAGGCAGAGACATGGCAGTGCTGACTTAGATCAGCTCACGCTGCCATGGCATCGCACTTTCCCTTGCAATATTCTGGGCACAGAACAAATTTGTATCAGTTCACATATAAAGTTCAGGGAATGATAAATTTAATAGGTACCACCTTTATTGTGGGTGCACATTTAAGGGCAGTCATCTCTAAGACCAACGTCTGCATATATACAAGGACTGCATTTAGTTAATTATACAAATTTTCCAACCTCTTATTGGCCCTGTGCTGGCATTAAAAAATAAAAACCTTGCACAGAAAAAGCATCACTCACTCGAGAGTCCTTGTTCAATGCACATGAAGGGCCCTCAGACACTTCTGCTATTCTGTGGCTCTTTACCTCTCTCTGCTGGCAGGACCACAGGGAGAAGCCCAGGGTGCCAGCCTGAGATCAGGACAGATGGGACAGAGGGGAGGTAGAGGACAATGAACCTTCACCACCATATTTCTTAGACTGTATTCTACTTCTTGTTTAGATACTAAGTTTTTAGAACAGCGTGGTATGAATCTACAGACGGGGCAAATCAGGGTTCTCAGCCCAACTTGCTCATCAGCCTAATATCGCTCCAAATACTGAACAGCAGCTGCCTAGGTTGCTACTCTTCAATGTTTGAAGCGATATTAGGCTGATGGCTTAGGAGCTATTTCTACTCCAATTTCAAAAGCAAAAGTGATTCAGCACACAACAGAAAGTGTAGTTCAAGCATGGAATTACTGCAGGGGATTTTAGCAAAGAAAATAAAAGTATAAAGCATTCTGGAGGAAGAGCTGAAAGACAAGAGCAGCCTGAAGTTCATAATGAAATCTCCCCAGCACTGATACCTTACTGCAGTCTTTCCAAGGCAGATCTTCAGTGCCTGAACACCGTTGTCCACCTCCAACATTTATCAGCCTTTAAAAGGGGGTTTTGGCCGTGCATATTTCTGCAGCACTGAGCACAAAAATCCCACAGTAAAAAGCAGCTGTGTCTTAAAACAGGAGTGATTTAAATCTCTCTGTATCTGATAGCCACCGAGTGCTGCTTCTCTTAACTTTTACCACTGCTGACATGCCAGCATCAATCTGTTCCTCCAATCTGTGCTGGTCTGTTGGACAGGTTGGGAAAGGGACTCACACACAGAGGACACAGATGCAATCCTACAAATTAGTGAAAGAAGCCTGAGGATAAAGGACAAAAGCCACATCATTATGCCCTGCAGTTGGTACTGCCTTTTGATTTGAGGCTAAACCTCAGCACTGACACTCCCGAGCTAGAGAAAACGTCCGCTTTTAAGCGAGCCGGCCCTCCGTCCTTGTTTATCAGGCTGATATTTTACAGCCCTTGTTTTTATGGAAGAAAGTATTCCCTCAAATGAAACCTTTTTACTCCAGCGGAGGTTCCCTCCAGGAGGCAGTTTGAGGAATTGCCTGCCCTGTTTAGAATTGGATATGTTACAGTCTATACCTTCTGCTGCAAATTGGCTCCTAGTGCACTTGTGTGTGTCATTTTCACCTACCCACTCGCAGATCGCACCAGCCACTAGAGCTTCGTGCGAAGGGCCGGATTCTGCCAACCCTGGGAGCTGCCGGCGAAAACCATCATTAAAAACGGCTTGCAGCAGTGGGCCTTTTAACACATTTTTCTCTCGCCATGCAGCGGTCTGTAAGGAATGCAAGCTAAAACGGTTGCATATATATAATGAAAGATCACTTAAATGAGGAGCACAGAATGCAGAGAACATAAAAGATGAAGAAACCCTCATAGAAGGACAATAATACAACAGTACCTATGGAGCCGGAGAAGACAGGACACAAATGACAATAGAACCAGTTTCNCCCCGCCCCTTCTAAGGATCCTACTACTCTTAGCTTCCTCCAGAACCAGGAAATGATAGGGGATACACGCCATCAGATGACATGTTGGCATTTCAAATGCACTTACCTTCTGCAGATGGAGCCAAATGAAGGACATGGATGGATATGGTCACCAAACAGAACCAAGCAATAGGAGGTTTACTAAACTCACCAGTTCTCTTGAAGTTTTCACAGCAAAAATTTGTACTTCTAAACCATTATAAGAAACAGCTGTTTCTTCCACCAAACACTTCTGGATCTGTGGAGTTAAATGACGCAACGCAGAGACATGCAACCACCCAAAATCCCCCACCAGGAGACCAAACCTCCCCAACACCTTTAGGGAGTTTGTTATCCAAGCACTCTCTCCAATCCTGTTAAAACATCTAACCCAGATGACCAACAGAACAGAAATATACCCCGAATAGTTGTATTACCAATAATACCTTTTTGTTTACAGAAAAATTATGAAATCAGAAGAGCCTGTCAGAGAGGGGGCTTAATTACAGTGTGGGGTATTTCCACTACACAGAATGTTTTTGGTTGGGGTGATTTTAACAAGTGGAATGTGAAACGCTCAACTTCATATCTAATAAAAAAAAAAAGTTTGCCTCTTAAATATTCAAAGAAAAAGTCGGGTAAATAAGCTAAGCTGAAGAAGTGGAGACCAGAGCACGTTTTCTTGCTCCAGTACATAGCACTGAATAAATACTTACCAAGCAGCTATTCTTCCTGTTTTGCTGAGTACATAATTGATACACCTATGATAAAAATCGTGTTTTTAAAACATTTTTCTAATGTAGGAAAAAATCCTACTGTTTCCCTCAATAAAAAGCTATCAGCAGCCTAGTAGCTATTGACAGTTAAGAGATCGATTCTTCATTTTTGCTAATGACATCCAAGAAATAGGTTTTTACCACCTTGAGTTAATGGTCATTTTCCCAAGTGGTGAAACCATTCCACTTCAAGAGCAAGTACAAGAGCTACTGGATGAGTGTGAGAAAACTGAAAGTGGGAGAGATGTAGGTGTTGGCAATGTTGCTGTTCATGAATCATCTCAACGAGATTAACTGGAGCAAAGCAGCATTTATTCTGGAAACTGGCTTAGAGATGGTCATGGGGAACTGAAGCAAAGTACGATTGTGGCTCTTCAGAAATTTTTTTTCTAGATGATTGTGGCACTTCAGAGGGTTTTTTCTTTAGATAGTCCACAATTGTTCCACTTCAGCTCATTTTGAAAAATCTGCTCTGAAAATGCAGAAGAGAAAGACTCGTTCTACAAGAACCCTGTCAAGAAGATAAGTGTGGAGGAGATACTTGATGTTACATAGCTTTAGGCTTTTATATTTTCCATTTTTCATGTGGTAAAACCATTTCAGCAAGCAATATAGATTGTGCTGAGCTGTTGTTATACTTTCAGCTACTGCCTGCCATCCTTCATGAGAACTACGAATTTCTGAATGAGGGGGGAAAAATAAAAAAAAAAAGAAAAAGGAATTTGAACACTGTCAAACGCGCCATACCACAAAAGTGGATCAGTCAGGAGATTAGTGAAACAGCTCTGTCAAAACAACTTGTCTTCTTGATCTCAAAGCTGATATCTTGGGGGGGGGTGTGTGTGTGTGTGTGTGTTCTTAGAAAGCTAGTGCATTAAAACTCTGCCCAAACTGTTATTTTTGAAGTCTTCTAAGGTGATCATCATTTTAATTCTGATTTTAATTCCTGGAAGACCATTCAGGCATCTTTTCTACACACAGGCCATACCTAATCCATGCCTGAAGAGCCTGTTATAAGTGTAGCAACTGCCTCCCTAAGGGGCTCTAGAAACCAAACCTGAACCAGCTCTTAAACAAAGAAGATAAAGTTGAGTCATTCTCTTTTGAGCATCACATGACGATCTACCTAGCCTTTTTAATGAGTAATAATAGCACATTAACCTCTCAGACACAATTGCATTACCATATCAGATGAGCCAAGTCACTACTCCAGTATACAATTCTTGCCCACAGTGAACATGAGGTGATTAGCTCTGTTCACAGTCAGAGGGGTAGGTAAAAAAAAAAAAAAAAAAATCAGCCAAAAAAAAAAAATCAAATTACCTCTCATCTGCTGGTCTTCTGCCAGCATGTGGCAACTTCATCAGTGCATCAGAGATGTGTGTGACACTCAGTTATCAGCTACGTAAAACATCAGACAGCTCAGTCTTTTATTCCAACATCAACCCATGCATGCAAGTCACAAAGTGGGCACCTCTCCAGAGCTACATCGAATCCCCTTCCCGAATTAGCACTAGAACAACTGCAAATTGTTAATGCCTTGCAGCCAGAGTCCATCTTGCAGATCACATTGCACAGAAAAGCCATAAAAACAATACAACTTAGCTTGAGGAAAACAAAGATGTATTCTCCATGCATTTTTGGTCCATCAGTAGAAAATTTGGGGTGATATCTATGCAAGTGAGATGCTTCCCCTCCCCCAAAGCAATCAACTAGCACATCGTATGTTCTGCAAATGCACCAGTAATTAATGAGACAGTTACAGCTGTATGTATCTGGCACACTCGTATTTAATTCAGCAGGGGCAAGCTTGCCAGCTACCCAGATCTCCCTGCACACTCCCCTCCACCTTTCTGCCCTCTGGGTTAGAAATAACCGATGCACGGGGTGCAAGTTTCATGGCATACACTGAGAGCTGCAGCCAGCCCTACATCCTCCGTGCAGAGACAGCAACCACAGCCCTGTTTCCATCAGATTCACTGTTACCATGTTCCTCTCAGTCTCAAGGGAAAGGAGAGTATTTGGCTAATCGATATGAGAAGTACCCAATGCCTGATGTCACCACAACTCTAGCATTCAATGAAACCCCATTTTCATACAGATCATCTGGGCCTTTCAGTTCCTTGGCAGAAACGGTCATCATTGGCAAAGCTGGAAGTTCAGTGTTATTTTGTGACTGCAGCACAGCAGTAAACACAAAGGCAGAATGATACCACATGAACTGCATGACAAGATATCGTCCCAGGGGATGGAGAACAACTAAGGCCAATAAGAAACTACAAAGATCACCTTTGGTACAAAGAGAAAAGCACATAAGAATATCCACATGAGCAATGATTAATTGCACTTCTCAATTCCACAGCTTAAAACTGCAAAGTAATGCCCTCCTACAGAAGTTTGTTCCTAAATTGGTGGCTCTGCTTGAAAAGATGAAGATATTCACCCATTTGGTAATAATAATGCTCTCCCAAGAGATAATCAACCACCACATTGTGAAGATTTTCACCTGCTTCACTGCAACCATATGCAGGCAAGTAGTTTATTGAAGTCCACTGAAGAGCACACTTGGGAAAAGAACGTTCAGACAGAAGGGACTCAGGGTTTTCAGCCATCCCTTGAGGAACGTCACTGTCATGGCCCATGAGCTGGCCAGCCCATCATGCCACGCTGGGAAGCTCCCAATTAACCCAGTCAGAAGTCTCCATTCACCTGCACCCAGATGGATCACAAGAGTGCCAAACAGCAGTTGATGCTTTTATTGCCCAATTTACCTCCTGTTTCATTACAACCAGCCAGCTCCAGGAGTAAAGGAGGACTGATACCTGCTAGCTTCATGGATCCTTTCTCCAGCTTAAACAAGGCAGCTTCAGCTGCCTCACAATTCTAGTTGCTCCCTTGCCACTGCAGCCCGGGCATGCTGATTGTTACCTGCTTGCAGGTCCCTTCTATCTTTATCCTTTATAGAGTGGTTGTGGTATTCTGGGTGAAGATTCAAGTCTCACAGCCTTGCTGGGATCTACCCATAACTTGCTCACCTCTCCCTGTGGTTTGGTTTAATTAATGCAGCAAAGCACAGTTAAATACAATAACAAGCACATGCTGCAATTCCACCCCAGGGTCCTCCTGGGAGAGCTGCTTTATCCTACAGTCAGCGAAACTACATAAGCCCCTCTAACATAATTGACACTGCGATCAAAGTGAACTGTGTCAAGGTTTTACTACAAAAAAAAAACCCCACACATTATTTTTTACACTGACATGTTAACATTTCTTTATGAAAGGCATTTTTGGCAACATTTTCTCTGTCCTCCTCTGCCCTGTACCTTTATTTTACACTTAAAACCTTCCGACTTCCATACCAAGGGTCACCTATGCATACATTGTCATGACTAAGGGAAACAAGAAATGTGATACTTTTGTTTGCTGTCTCTCAATGCAATTCTGAATGAACTCTGAGTATATCCTGGGTTTGTCACTACTCAAACCCAAAATGTAGGTCAAAAGTCTGTGTGGTTTGCCACAGCAAATGACTTGTATTTCATCTGCCTCCAGGCAGATGGGAACTGAGTCATCTGCTGCTGCATCATTCTCTGCTTTTCTCCTTTCCGCAACCCTGGTTTCTTTTTCCTTACCATCAGATTATGGTTGAAAGAATGCAGTGACATCAAAAGACCAGGAGAGCAATGCCTTGTACTGCACATCATGCAGGGAGGGGATATTTCCTGTTTACTTTTTGTTGAAGCCATGCCTCTTTCCCAACACAGCACCTACCACACAAGTAGCCACTTTCTAAAGTGAATGTAAATTTTAATTTTCTTCATTTACCAACTATACTTGCCTTTCATGAGAAGAAATTATCACATGTGAACGGGAAAAAAATATAAAAGAAGTTATTTGACCTACAGGGCGTGGGAGAAGAGCACACTACCATTTCCATCACTGTTTACTTGGGAGGTGCAGTGGTCCTTTGGCACGGCCACTTCTTAGAGCTCCTGAAGCAGGACTGCCAATCAATTCACTCTGTTCTTTACATTACATTAAATTACATAGGACTGAAGTCTTTTGTGCTAGATGCATAAACACGCACCGCAAAAACAACCCTGCGTCGGTGTTACGGTCAAGCATCTGCATACGGACAGATAAGGAAAAGAGTTTGAGATAATACCCACAGGAAAAAAATCGGTGATTTTTGTTTCATACTACTGATTTGGAGGTAAAAGGCTCAAAAAGCATTCTAGCCCCTCTGCAATAGTAATCTCTGCTTTCACAAGTTTTATGCGTTTATATAGATGAATATCAGACAAAAGTTCAGAAAACAGGACTGACAGGGTCTCAGAGAGATCACCCAGCCCATCCCAAAGCAGAATCAAGTTCTACTAAAAATGACCCTTTTCTCAGTAACTGCCTAAACCCTGCTAAGGCCTTCACAACAGTGGGGTTTCCACAACCTCCTTCAGCTTCCATCCCAACAGTAAGCAAAAAGTACCACTACCTATGGCATCATCTACAACATGAGGACATCCGGTGCATTATATGTAGCCCAAACATTTATTTCAGTGAAGAAATCGCAATTATTATAACCAACAGCAACACAGTAGGACACATCACAGCTGCTGGTACAAGAACCTATAGGACTGACAGCAAAGTTTCCTTCAGCTAAAAAAATAAAATTACTTTTATTTTAATTGTACAAGCAGACTTTGCAATGGAAAGGGAAGCAATAGTGTTGACCAAAGGCAACTGATAACTCTGCAAGTCAGAAACCACAAACTTTCTACTTATTCTAAATAAAAACTCGTATGTTTGTATTGCAAGCCTCTTGCTATCACTTCTGCCTAGCAACATTTATAATGTGGGAACTTCAGAACAACCTAAATTCACTATAACACCCTGGCAGTTGAGCTGCAAGGGACCAGAAGCAACATTGCAGAAGTCAGCAATCAACTGAACAGCGCCGGTACAGGATGTTACCAATAGAAATACCAAAAAAGTCCTACAGTAGTGCATTTGACTGTAGACACAGCCTAAAATGCCACCTCATCCTTACCACTTTAGACTGCAGAAATTTAATGAAGTCTTTTTCCTCTTACCTCTTTGTTAGTGACTCCTGGGGGCAAAGTCCCATGCTTGTAATCCTCCAACAACTGCACAGCTTCCTTCAGACGACTCTGCAAATAAACCAGCAGCATGTTCTGCAATGCTTGTTGTGCACTGAATTGTTTTATTGAAGGCAATGAATTTAAGTTATAGAATTCTATCTTCTTTCATGCAAACCTTATGATGGCTGCTTTTACCCATAAAGAAAATACCCATAAAAGGAAAAAGGATGCACGGACACTTGTTCTGCTGGTTGGCACAGCCCTGTTTTGTATCTAACTACAGAAGTGATATAAAGGAAAAAACAAAATAGAAAACGCAAAAAAAATCCTCCTCACAATACATCTGTAGAAGACATCATAAAAACCTGAGAGTCTTCAGTGTGGTACCAGAGATCTGATAAGTCTTGGAAATGAATGAGTTCTCACTTAAAGATAGAAAATAGCTTACAACAAAATGAATATATTCAGGTGTAATGTGGAATACTCATTTAAGACATTGGTATCACTCCATGCCAATTCTCAGATTAGAATATCCCAGTGATGTCTACAGGGAAACGCTTAGATTGAAGACCTGACTTTGCTCCCACGCCCTCCCCCAGTACAGGTACTGGGGTGGTACAGCTGAAGCAAAGAGCAAGGTAGAAGCCTGCATGTATTAAGCATCACCACTAAGAACTCAGTGCTCACTAAAAAGTTACAACACAGTAAGTTTTAGCCCGATCTCAGCACAGCCAGATAAGGAAGAGCAGCTCCACTGGACCTAGCATTTAACAGCATGCAAGGCAACGTTAACAGCACCGCTTTGTAATTGTGCATTGAAGTTCGAGTCGAATTAATTTATCTGAAATACCATGACATTTTCATATACTTCAGACGGATCTCAGAGTGCCACTACACTGAACCGCTGACCTGTGCTGCTTTTTCACAGTGCCTGTTACACACTCATTCAGACAAAGTTTTCGCAACCAGTTATGTTCTCTCTAAAAATACCAAAGTCAGTCATCTGTGCAGTTAAAGTTAGAATGCGACTATTACTAGCAATTCAAATACATGCATGTGTAAAGAAAGATCTTCCTCACATTGTGATAAAATAGAAGAATAAATACGTTTCATGTGTTCAAGAGATCACAAGAGCATTAAGCCACGCTACCAGCCTGTCAGAATCATCAATTTACTTCCAGAACAGTGATTCATATATACAGACATATAAAAAAGTGTTTTGCAGTTGAAGCAGTGAAAGTTTCTATATACATAAAATATTTTCAAGAACTATATATATAATAATTTCAAGAAATACATGTATTGTATATATTACATAATATATATTATATAAAGTGTGTGTATATATACTCTAATATATATATATTTCTTGGGGAAAAAAAAAACACAGAGCAGAAGTAGACAGGTAGAAAGATTCTTTGATTAGTCCCAGCTAAAGAGGAACAAGTCAAGATACAAAGAGCGGCTTTGGTGCTGTTAAATCTGCTTATCCGAGCCTGCAGAAAGCACCAGATCACCAAGTAATGGCTCCCAAATATTTGAAGCCGAACAAATCATTCAGCTAAACATTTTCAAAAGCCTCCTGCAGGTTATCTGTCATCCAGATGAGTAACACTGACTTCAGTTTGACATTTCTGCACTAGCTCTGTTGTTTTGGCAGCTGTTCTAATATTAGTGCTGGAGGACATTTCATAAATACAGAATATTTTGTCTAAAATAACATGTAGTGCAATGGTGGCTCATCTAAAGCCCTGTGGTTTCAGTGTAATCGTGTCAAGGCTCTTCATCATCACTGCAAGCTCCACTCTCACAACCCTCTTGTAAATAAGGCGAGTGTCCCTGAGCTCATTACGAGCTCACATCCATGGGATCGGTTGCAGGAAAATTACTTTTCTCCCTTTCATGCAAACATCAAAGAGTACTTTGTTGTTTCCTTGGAAGCGCCAGCAGTTACGCCAACCTGAAAGTGGCAATTAATGAATAACTATTGTCCTTAAAACATTCAACACACAGGACATATGGAATAGTGGCAATTCCTTCACTTCGCAGAGCAAGTGGGTTAGGATCAGATCCACGATCATTTTTACACTGGCTGAGCTCACATCATCAGCACCGCATTATTTTCAGCCCTGGTATTTCATATATTCTCGCATGATTAGCAGCTACTCAGGAGAAGTGCAGAGTCTGTACAAAGATACCAAACTAGGTTTAGCATCAGATAGGAACAAACTCTGCAATAAACCTATTTATTCTTGGCAAAATGTGGGCTCAGAGATGGGGCTTGTTTGTGTTGGGTGCTAAAGCTGAGGTTAGTGATACCAGCCAAAGCTCACTGCCTTGTGTCACTACACACATGTAACAAGTGATAAATTTTCTGTTTTCTACCCTATTTCTGGGTGTGTTGTCCTGAAATTGGCTCACTCTGATTCCGCCTGTCCCACACTCCGTGCCTGACATGTTCACATGGAAAGAGCTGATGATCATCCTTCTCACATTTTGCTGAGCCTCTTGCTTGGGACATTCTAGAGCTGCTATGGATTTCTCCTACCAGATGGGGCTTAGGTCCACTCGCAGATTCCGGCATAGCCCTCAACTGCTGGCACGTTCATTCCCCATCCCAAAAGGGACTAGGCTATATTGAGAGCATGAACGATCTCAAAGAAAGATAGTTACGGCCAACACTGCACTACATTTTAGTGCTAGGTGTGAGCACTTTCTTTTGTTCTCATATTCCCATTTTACTGGGTCATTGTAAAATTCAGAAAGATATATTTATTAGGTTTTAGGGATTTTACAAAAAGTATCAAAGATGAAGACAATTGAGTGTGCTCATGAATTTCCCCTTCTTCATCAAAGGCTAGGCAATCACCCATTTCACGTAAAAAGCTGGCTGTGGAAACACTGTGCCTTGCTCCAAAAAATCAGAGAATGACTCTATACATAAAAGCTTGTTACTGGTTCAGAAAAAACATCCACCCAGCTCAAACCTTCTCCAACAGTGGCCACAAGCAGGTGCACAGGGAAAAGCAAGAAGGCGGCAAGCAGAAATAGTGAGGCCGCATCTGGAATAGTGCGTCCAGTTCTGGGCTCCCCAGTTCAAGAAAGACAGGCATCTGCTGGAGAGGGTCCAGCAAAGGGCTACGAAGATGATTAGGGGATTAGAACATCTTTCATATGAGGAAAGGCTGAGGGATTTGGGTCNGAACTTCTTTACTTTGAGCGTAGTGGAGCACTGGAATAGGCTGCCCAGAGAGGTTGTGGAGTCTCCCACTTTGGAGACATTCAAAACCCGCCTGGACACTGTCCTGTGCAACCTGTTGTAGGTGACCCTGCTCTGGCAGGCGGGTTGGACTAGATGATCTCCAGAGGTCCCTTCCAACCCTGACTATTCTGTGATTCTGTGATAATGGCTCCCCATAGCACCTTCCCAGCCTCCCACTGCTTTCAGCCAAGGCTGATGAGGTTTCTGTGGATTTAGTGATCTCCAGTGGATTTCTCCTCCAGCTGCTTGCCCTGTATCCCCTTGAACCAAAATGCCACCATTCAAGTAGACATAGCAGACAAGCTGTATATAGCAACAAAAATTTGTCTTAACTCTTAGCCCCCTTCCTGTATGCATACATAAGCTAAATCTGTCTTAAATTTTAAAGTTATCTTAATAAAAATAATATGCAAGTGATAGAGTGAATACATGAGTCCTCTCCTGGAAGGAGCTTGCATTCTTTAGGAGTGTAAGTAAGTGCATCCAGAATACTTCAGTGGATATGGCCAGTGACTGGTCATACTTTTCCACATCATTCCAATATCCCAGACTGACAAATGAGTCCTTATTATTTAAGCCAAGTCCTCTTGACATTGGACAAAAAAGGAATAGTTATGAATTAGGATGATGTTTTCTGGTGATGTAGCACTGGGTGATGTACTGTTCCTCCAGAAGGGCTGAGGATCTCACACAGGAGAAAAGTTGACCTTGAGAAATGGGCACATGGGATGAAATCCAACAGCATGGACACGTGGTCATGCTCTTCTGGGCAGGCTGAAATTTCTGCAAGACTCTCAGGGCTCTGTAGCTGGAATGACCAACTACAAGAAAGACCAGTTAAGAGTGTTGGTTGATCACTGCAAAACTATGAAGCACTGCAGGCATGAGAAACAAACAGGATTTTTAGGTTGTTTCAGGCATTTCCAACCTGTGAAGAAAAGTAGTAATACAAGATCACAATAGGACTTGAGCCTCTTGAAGTTGTTCTTGATAGCTCCTTGCCCTACTGGGCCTCGTGGTTGTTTAAAAATATCATATTAGGAAAAAGCTATTACCTACCATGAATATCAGTAAAATGTAATTGTATAATATTGTAGACAGCCCGATAATCCAGAGGTGAAAAGCCAGACAGCTGGATGACTCATGACTGCAGAACCAGGGAAGACAACCCTTCTTGTCTCCGAAGCTCGAAAATAACCCAGGAGTGCCAGCACAACATTCTGGAGAGCCATTTGTGCTCATTATTGGTATGTGGTTTTGTCACTGAAATTACCTACACTGTGTGTCTTGCAAATTATCTCCACAGAACAGCATGTAACGCTGAATGAAAAACTGGAAGTAATAGATGAATGGGTCTGTGTTCTATTTTTTTCCCCTTCTCTTGAGGAAATCTTAGTAGTTACTATAACAACCCTGGCCAGATCCCATCTTGTTTAGTATGGTAACAAACAGAAAACAAAAAAGCCCGATTTTGCTTTTAAAATTGCAGTCTTCATGAATTTCCTCTTTCAGCTCTGTGGGGAGAGAGGGGAACTTTCTCAAAGAAAACAGTCCTAGACCAACACCACCAATGGCTCCCGAGGCTGACAAGAACGATACAGAAAGTGAACAAAAGTGTTAAACTTAAGGACCACTTTAAGATGACATCTTTCACATGGCTTGGAGGTGTTCAGGTAATTTTAGCGAATGACCCACAGCCTCAAAATTTCATTTGTGAAAGTACACGGTTGCTTTTTATCTGTTCTAGAAAAGTCAAGCATACTCTTTTAATCAGAGCCTCCAAAAAAAATAGGAAATAACTTTACAGCGTGCAATAGCTCCAAATGCCAACCAGCTCCACTCCCTAGCGTTTAGCATGAGCACGATACAGCATTATTATGATAGCTGATAATGTCTAAGATTACACTTCATTTCCACTTCAACTGGGAAAAAAAAAGAGGTCTGACTACAAGGTTGTGCTACTGATTCAATATTTATTGTTGCTTGATTTCTCTACTGTTATCTGTAGGAAGAAGTGTCACTTGAGTTTTTACAGCACCCCTAAAAAAAAAAAAATGCAACCACAGCTTTTACTAGTATGTATAATTTCTTTCATACCCCTTTTCTCATGAAAACTAGAGCACTTCTAGTGGTGGATGATGGGGTCTCAGCTCTCACAATAGGGTGCTAGACAGACCATCTGCACCCAGAGGATGTTCTTACAAACCTAAGCCCAGAAGCAGTGCCAGGGATCTACCATGTTCAGCCATTCAGAAGCACAAACTCCACACTTGGTGCTCCACCACAGCAGCCTAAGCCACATCCACTTGGGAAACACTACCCAACAACAACAAATCTTTGGGAAAAGGCTCAATCATTGCCTCGTGCTGAACACAGCTGGAAAACACACAGTTTTTGAACTACAGCTCAGTTCACTAAGCCCATGAGAGGTATGCAATGGGCTACCACTGATCCGTGAGCCTGGGTTTTATGGTTATGGCTGTGCTATTAAACAAGTTGGGGCATGGGAATGAGCCTGCATCAGCATGATCTCTGGCACAGTTTTGATGCAGACCATCCAGCCCTCTGCCAAGTGACTCCTGGCCACAGTTTGGGAGTTAGCACGGGCCAGGACAGCTGCCAGCCGGCACCTTTTGGAAAGTACTCAGCAGCATGGCACAAGCCACATCAGCTGGCTGCATGGCCAAAACCCAGTACCTGCCTCAGTTTGGTTGAACTGCTTAGATTTAACCGGTAGGTTTTAGTGCAAAGAGCTAATATAACCTGTTCTGCCCTGACTCAGGCCAACAACTCTCTACAACTACCTGAAAGGAGGTTGTAGAGCAGCAGGCGTTGGTCTCTTCTCACAAGTTACAACCAATAGGACAAGAGGAAATAGCATCAAGTTGCGCCAGGGGAGGTTGAGGTTAAGACATTAGGAAAACTTCTACACTGAAAGAATTATCAAAGACTGGAACAGGCTGCCCAGGGAAGTGGTTGAATTGCCATCCTTGGCTGTATTTAAAAGCCATCTAGATATGGTACTCAGGGACATGGTTTAGAAGTGGGACTGGTCGAGTAGATAATGGTTGGACTTGATGACCTTAAAGGTCTTTTCCAGCCATAACAATTCTATGATTCTAGGATTTTAACAGGCATTGACTCAGAAGGTCATTCCCTGGAATGCACTTGCAGGACCACATCAGCAGGACATTTCAGTCGTTGCAGAAAGAGTTGCTGAAGAATCACATTATTAAGGGCTCCTCCAAAGAAAGGAAGAGAAAGAACAAAACCTGAGATGCCAGCAGAACAGTAGCCCACACCACAGTGAGCTGATGGTCACCTCCAAGCATCCTTCATTAGCACCCAAGTCCCTCACAGCCATCACTCCAACACCCTGGCAGGATAGAGGACAACTGCATTGGGTCCCACAGACAACTACACACATATACGTGCAGCAGACACCTCCTTGGAGCACGTGAGCTCTTTACCGATTTTTCACCTTGTCCTCCTTGCTTAAGGGCACACTGTTTCTGCCTCAAAGATCTGTGCCTTGTCTTCTGTTGGATCTCAACTGATGCCTACACATGGCTTAGAGCTGCCTCCAGAAACCCATATGTGCACATACAGACCGTAATAACAGTCATTATGCCAGTACCACTACAACATTACTGTTACAGAATCAACAGAAAACAAGACAAGTTTTGCATTCCAGGCTTTTAAGAGAAAATCCACTGATGGGACAGGGCATGCTGAAACAGTTTGCATCTCCCTGTGCTCATAAAGGGCTTGTAATCAGGGTTTCAAGGTTGCAATAGCCCAGTGACGATCCGCTGTGCACATGTGAGATTCACTGGTTTCAGGTTCAGACCAACAACGACTTACTGGCACGTGAACCAAAGCAGGAGTCTTCTGGCCACCGGCACCACAAATTCGATGTGGGATATGGAAATCCAGCTGTGCTCTGCCATCAGCAACTCAACAGTTTCCGATTTTGTCTCACTACTCTACAGAAGATACATACGGCAGACTTGACTCCAGCTGGCCCTATTGTATTGGATCTACAGTGACAGACAACAGGAGCCAGAAACTTTTTGTTCAAGTAGAGCCAGCAGATGTGACACTGAATAAACACAGACAGTCAATCTGCTGAGTAAGAAGGTATCGTTCATATAAATAACATACATCTAATCCTGCTTCCATTTTAAACCCAAATATGGGAATGCAAGATGCTCAGCACTCTGTAGATTTATGCTTTGAACAATGAGATAGAGCAAGAGCAGATAACACACAGCCCCTCTGAGCTCAGTTTAATTCTTATTTCACTTTTCCTTTGAATTATTTTCAGATCCACCACTTTCTCCATGAAGAGCTTCCCACAGAGCGTTAACAGTCTGTCCAGACTAATGTCAGATGGGATGTTAGCCTTATAAAAATATCTGCTGGTCCCTACTGCTTCTCCCAATGGACCTTAATTACAGAGCAATTAAAAGTATTATTCCAATCATTTTAACCTCACACGTTTTGAGAATAGGCATTACACCCACTGAGGGGTTTCTCATGGTCTCAGCGACAGGACTTGGTGGGCTTGACCTCTGAAATGACACATTTCGTGCTTATTGGAAAAGTTTGCAAATTTGCAGCTGCCAAAAAAAATTATTTCATTAGAAAGCTAGTAATTATATGAATTAGCACACAAGAAAACCTGCCCTTTAGAGGTTACATGCAATATTGACACAAGGTCAGTGCCTTGTTTCAATACCTTATGCACTCAGAAAGCAAGTAAAATCAGTAGGTAAGTTTGATACAGATAATTATTCTACCATAACCCACTAAAGATAAAAGTGGAGCAACTGGCTTCCAACTACCCCCTTCACATCCCTCGCACACACACACGCTTTCTTTTTGAGAGATCACAGACTGCAAAGTATGGCTACAACATAATCCAGTACTCAGTATGCATCCCTTGAGGATTAATGCTTAAGAACCTCTAAAAGACAAGCAAGTTTTTAATTGTGTTAAGAATTTTACTCATTTATTTTTTCAATAATGCAGAGAGGACTGTCACTGAGACTAATTATACTTGATATCACTGCGCTTGGCTTCCCCCACTCAGAGGGATCGCTTCATCCTTCCTCAAAACACAGCCACCAGTAGGATGCAGTGATGTAACACACAGGAATTATAAAAAAGGATTTAGAAAAAAAAATATTACATTTCCCAGCACTTTCCATGGAATTAACCTCCATTCTCATTACAGACTCGTTCATCTTTTTTTTTTTTTTTTTATTTGCTAGAGAGCTCCTCCAAGACAAACAGCAATTTATTTGTTCCCCGAGAACCCCCGGCCTGAAAGATGCAGCCATCTGTCAGCGGGAAGGAGCTCTCTGTAAACGGCTGCTTTCTCATCAAACCTTTCCTAGATCTTAATTTGTCACCTAAATTATCAAATTAAACCAAACAGCCTTTAGCTACACGTAGATAGAAAGTACTTTAAAGCACAAGATCAGATACACAGAGAACAGCAAGTACGTCAATGAACAAAGCACTTTTATGCTCTGAGAAGTGCTTCCTGTGACCCCAGGTGTTCATATCTGTTTTGCCAGGAGACTTCTCTAGGGAAAGAGAGCTCATGTAGACTTCACAAAATGCATGGCAGAAGGTCTACTGAAGCATCATTATCATATAATTCAAATTCCCAAAGAAAACAGTCAGAGGGCATTTCCTTCCTTGGACAGCCACCAAGCCATTCCTGAAGACCAGGAAGTTCAGAGCTATGCTTATTAGACCCCATAGAAGGACACCAAACCTCCCTCTTTTGTTGAGGTTCAGTTTGCCTCAAGCAATTCTGGACCCCACTCAGACCTTGACAGCTGTCTCCAGGATAAAAATGAGCCACTCTGATTTTGCTCTTTTCCCCTGAGATCCCACCTTTTTAAGAGAACCTCATCAAAAGCTGTCTGGAAAAATTAAGTTACACCAGCTGACCACCCTGTACCCCCAACCTTACCAACCTCTTCAAAAAACTTCTAACAATCTGAAAAGAGGACAACAGGAAGGTAGAAAAGCACGTGGCTGAGCCACAGCAAGGATCATCTCAAAGTTCAGAGCAGGTACCCAATTCACAGATAGCTTACCTAAAAGTCCAGACACCCTCTATGTTCAAGGAGCACGACAAATAAGATAATTGCCCTCAAGGGTAGAAGAGATCCAACTCTTTAAAAAGTAAGAAAGAAATTCACAAAGGAGGGGAAAAGTGAGCCTTTCAGGAACCTAAAATACCTGTTCTGGAAACAGAATTGCTTACTGCTGGAGGTAACAAAATGGGTAGACGGAATTACAGGTTTTGGACACACAGTGAAACCAGACTGAGTTATAGTACTCAATTTGAATTGTTTCATTATACTACCACAACCATAGTGTGAAAGTGCTTACCCCATCCCAAATGTGAACAAAGTGCATTCTCCTTAAACCTGTTTTGTAACTGCAAAAAGTAAAATTACTAACTCAATCAAGCTCACTCATATCCCCCCACTTTGGAGATACACAAGTAGGTTTGAGAAGTCTGCCTTTTTTCTGTATTAATGCAGTTGTAAAAACCAATAGTTTGGTCTTGCATTATGCACAGTGGGTTACCCTGCTTAAAAAAATACACTACTTGCATACACACACTATAGGCCTAAATGGAGATTTGAGAAAGGTGAGGATTATTATTAGAACATGGAAACATTCCCAAACAAAGAGAAAATTTAAACAGAACTGGATGGATGATCTCCACCCAACAGAATTTTCCTCCAAAAAGAGGAAAACAAAACAAGCTGAGGCATAACAAAACCCACCAAAAAGATGAGCAGAATCACCTGTTTCTTTTTTCCTACTATAAGAAGTTCTCTTCCAACTGACCTTAACTCAGGACCTCCTGGTGGAGCTGCCTGGAGCCCAGGACCCGCGTTTATCTTCAAATATCCCAAGCACATCTTGTCCCAGACATCATGCCCCAGAGCAGTAGCCTGGAAAGTGCACACCCTTATGGAAATCTACCAAATATCAACTCTGCAAAGCTTTCTAGTGCAAATTAGCCTGATTAGCAAGGAGTGTTTCAATGTTTGTCTGGATCCGTACATTTCTGAGCCTCAGTTTCCTCACTGTCTTTAGGTGTTTAATTAGCATTCTCAGTGCATGACAAAAATGGCCAAAGACAGCCTCCCTTGTCCAATGTCCCACTCCCTTTTGCATGCGAAGTATCCTCTCCTTCCCTCCAAAAATTATCACTAGGTAATGAGGGCCCTTTGCATCCATTTATGAATTTCAAAAATCATAATTATGAAAAATATATAAAAAGAGCTCACAAACTACATACAATGGCTTCTGCATCACCACAAACACACACTGGAGTATCCCCCATGCTGTTAAACACACTGCAATATGCGTTGTGTTGCATCTCTGCTAAGGTAAGAGCAGCACCAAGCCTTTAATGGGTAGTATAGTTTTTATTCTGACATACATGCTTACATCCTCTTTAAATAGCAGCTTTCGCACCTGCAAAGTGCACTGCATCCTCAGGTAATATTGTGATTTCCACTCCCTTCTATCGTAACCCAATGATGGCTAACAGTCTCTTTGGAATTGTGCGGTACTTTTGCTAGCAGGTTACATCTCCAGGCTGAGATCCGTATCAAGGTTGGTGGCTTTTGAAAACTGATCTCAAACTTGATCTGAAACTGTGCTTTTACATAAGAAAGTATAATCTTCAATGTGATGGTGTAAGAACAGCTGCTTTATTGTCTGCTGTTCTCTTGGGCACACATCCAAAAGGTATTCAAAAAAATCAACGACATGATACATCTTAGCCTTATGTTTCCGAAAAAAATCTAGTTGATTTAGAAGGAAAATATTATTTAAAGTTGCATCCGGTCTTTTTCCCCCCCTCCATCACAGTGTGCAAGGAACTGGACTCAGTTGACCACTAGCTACACTTAGCAGTTCCATTCCCTGTGTTTTCAGAATTGTTTTCACATATGTTTTCACCTTACAGTAATCCACCTCAAAAAAAGGTTAAAAAGAGAAAAGAGGAAAGAAAAAGGAAAAGGCAGCTGCCCTTCACTGAAAGCAAAACCCTGAGTTTTCCGGCCAACAGGCAGAATTTAAGATGATCAGTAAAAATAGTTCTCCTAAAAGATTCCCCACAACTATTAGCTCAGTATCTTATGAAAGCAGGGAAATGCAGTAATGCTGGACAACACTAAATGAAACATAAATGGGCCAGAAACCCAAAAGCCTGTTACAAACAGGGTAATAACTAAGGAAAAACTACAACACCTCGCTCAGAAAAGGTCTTCTTGAGTGCAGCCACTGAAAAAATGCAGTGCAAGCCCACCCAGCTCATACTGCAGCTCATTTCCTCCACAAAGCATTAATATTTTCTCTCTCATCTACTCATCTGCATTTTTTTTCTTGCACAAATTTTCCTTCTGAGAAGAAGGCATTGCTGGCAAGTTTGACTGAAAGCAGTTCAGGGCCTCACCAGTTACTAGAAAGAGATGCAAGACTGACAGATATGGATTCACTGATGTATAATAAAGAGCAAGTTTCTGCTACAGATTTAACAAAGCTCAGTTAGGCAATCAATCAACTGTGAGACACAAATCCACTGGAAACATGGCTTCATTACTTCTGCTGGTCACAGAAGAAATTGTTTTTAATCCAAACCTGTCTAATAAAGAGTACTTTCAGAAAACAAGGTGCGTATACATTACCTCAGTAACAAAGAGAGTGCGTGGATCAATAATGTCCAAGAAGTGCCTGAATCTCCCATAAAATGAAGTCTGGAAAACAGGAAAAAAAAACAAAATGCGTTCAGTTAGAAATTGCCTTTCACCTGCTGCAAAGAAAGGTTTTATTTCCCCTGTAAACTAAGTAGCAACTAAAAAGAAATAATATAGAAACTATTCACTGGTAATTTGTGATAGAAAGCCTGAAAGGACCCTAATAGCATTGCTATTAACAGGATACCAACATAGATGCTTCAATAAAGGGATACAACAAGGCTGCTAAAATACCTTTACTTTTTCCCCCAAAACGATATATTGCTTGCTTAACCCTCCTATGGGACTCCTGGGAGATGCCTCAGGCCACAAAAAAAACAACAGCGCCGCTCTAGACCTCCCACGCCGAGCAATGCTGCCGAAGGAATTCCCACCCTGCAATGTCTTTAACACAATCCCTATGTTGCTTGTCCTCATTCCCACTAGCACCCATCTCACGGGATCAGCAGCACCACAGGTTCCCTGATTTGGTGGAGCGACTAGTGTGAAGAAACTCCTGCACCCATACACTGCTGGAAAAAAAGGTATGTGAAATTATATTTTCAAATGCTCTAGAGTTTGAAGTCTCAACAAGGGACCAAGTAGTTTTCTCCTTGATGGGAAGAATGAGAAAGGTAAAAGATAAGACAAAGTACAAACCCAGTTTTATGTCTTACATTTACTGCAGAATTGTTCAGGCAGTAAACTAGGGCTGGGTTTCATCGTGCCCATCCCTACAGAAACACAGAGCAGAAGATGGACTGTGCACCTTAACGTATCCAAAAGAAACCATAACTTTATGGTTTGGGCCTGTTCTTAGTTGCACATTTGGAAAAATCCAACCTAGATGTGCATGCATAGGTATAATGCTGTGCAAAAGCTGGTGAAGATGCCTTTGTCAGGAGCAGCAAGTGTCTGAAGGACCAGAAAGGAATCCAGAGAATTGGGAACACAGTCTGAAACAAAGTGGAAGGTGTCTGCGAAATACACTGGAGAGATCATGGGCAGCTCCAAAGGAAAGGAGAGCAGTTTTGACCCAGTATTGGGGGGCAGGGGGGAGGGCGGAATTTAGGTAAGACCAAAGCACTGGACCATGAAATACTGATATATTAAGAGCACTCAGAATACTTGTACATCATCACTCAAACATCGGTCTGCATTCTTTTATCAGGATGCAGATGTAGGCTGAGTGCCAGAGCTGCCTTACTGCAGCCTCAGTTCTCATCTGGGCATCGGCAAGGCCAAAAGGACATAGGGCAGTCTGGTCCAGTGGCTTGCTCTTTCTCCCCGGCTTCTGCCCAGCAGATTTTTTACCAGGAATATGCAGCCCATCACAGATACAGAAAGGACACAGATCACAGACCTCCAGGTGCTCTTGAATATTGGGACCCCTCTGCCTTGGATGCTCTACAGCCACGTGCAGGCAAATCTCTTTTTGCATTTGTAATGCAGAAGCATGCTATAAATAAAGAACTGGAATATGGATAAAGCAGCGAGAATGGCATTTAATCACAGCCTGGCATAATTTTATGAAACATGCTGGTTCTTCTCTGCTGAATCCATTGGGCACAGAGAAATACCAATAATACTGCCCACTTATTCAGGCAGAAATCCCTCTCTAATGGCAGTTTCCAGCAACACTGCTGTCCGTCACCTCACATTGCAACACCCCATTCTCAGCTGCTTACAAGACTCTCTGCTGTTATTTTTCCATGTTCTGCACTAAAAAAAGAAAAACCCACAACTAAACAAAATAGCTTCACATAACTTCAGAAAAAAAAGCCCAGTGGTTTTTAATTAGCATTGATTTAATTAACACTAATTCTGGTACTTTCTAGCTTTTGCAAGCTTGACGTTTTGCTGCCTTACTTGTATTTCCAGTATAAAGATCTCCGCAGATGCCACTGTCCTCCACATCACTACTGCCCGATGCTTGCCAGTGGTGCAGGGAGTGACATGACTAACACATGACTCACTTGGTCCGCTCACGTTATCCTGAGTGCTCCCACATACCATCATCTCTCTCCCACTGCCCATCCTTCTGCACTTGCTCAGTGCCAAACAGCCATAAGTGAATCCAGAGCAGTTGTAAGTACATGGTTTAAACAGGAACAGAAGGGAAGGATTTTTAGATTTAAGTGGACTCAACTTCTCCACTGCCTTTATCATTGTGATACGTATTTCACAGTGAGAAAAACAATATTAAATAGAACATCAGTATTTTACACCCACTTTACAAAGGTATAAATGACAGTACGAAGCACAAGGAAGGGGGAACGAGACCATAAGTTCAAATGTGCATGATGTAAATGTTACTTTAGAAGTACGGATTTAAATTTGCAAAGCTGCAGAGACTCTCAGGAAGCCAGTCCCATAGGCCAGGGTTGTTGTTTGTTTGGCTCAGGTACAGCACTGGTCTCCAGCTCTGATCTTTGCCTGATGCAACCTCAGTGACACCCAGCTAAGGGCCCGTTTCAGCAGCTCAAACCCATCCTGCCGCAATCTTGTTCCTACCCCCACTCCTTCTCTCCTGCCCTGTGTCAGTGGTAACACTCACCCAATGCTTCAACCGTCTGATCGGGGAGCTGAGAGTGCCAAAAGTCTAATCCTTAAATGAGGGATTAATTTTCAGGTGGTGGTGTTGCCTGAACCTGTTCCTTCTGTGGTCAGATAAGCCCCAGGGCAAGGGCCGGACCATTCAAGCAGGGTCAGGACAACAGCCCTGACTCAGGTTCCCATGGAACTGCACAGTAAGGTCCAGAGCAAAAAAAATAAAAAAGCCAACTCTACCATGCAGAGCTGCTGACGGCCAACACTCCTATCTTTAAGTGCACATACACACAGAACCAACCAGAAATGCCACAACCTGGGAAGGGAAGAAGTGCTTTTCCAGCCTCATGAAACTTAAGATCTTCATGGAGAAGCCTTGGGGCTTTCTGAAGGCTTTCTCCAAGAAGCAAAATTGCTTTATCCTCCTAGCCTTCTTCCAGGAAGAATAAGAGTCTGAATATACAGGCTAGGCTAGGAACCAAACACAGACAAGCAGAAGGCACCGTGCTATGGGCTTGCTAGGAGATGATGGCCAAAGCATCCTTTTCTCGATACCATAAGGCACTTCATGATGCAAGGTCACCTAGGGCCAACTACTTGTTTGCCAGCAGACAGGACTATTTCAGTGCTTGCTTCTTCCATCCCCACTTTAAAAAAAAAAAAAAAAAAATAATTACCCTCTTGCTACTGCTACTTCAAAGAAAGGACAACGAGAACATACATGTACTTCTTCCCTAGGCTGAACTGGCTTCTGCCTTGTGTTCTCAAGAACATCTCTGACCATCAGGGATGCACAAAGAGACCAGGCAGGGAGAACCAAGCTTGAGGCCATCCTCCCTTCCCTAAGGCAGGCAGCAAGACGCAACTCATCTGCTGTGGCTTCCACTTTCTTTTTGCATTACCATGAGCCCTCTAAAATGCAATTACATAAACATGCTTTTCCTTGTTTCTCTTATGAGCCACCTGGCAGTGAAAAACCCCTCTTAAAAGTCTCTCATGAAGGGGATCCTGGTGCTCAACCACCACCCAACCTGTCCAGCAGAAGGCTATTGTCACCCTGAGGCTCGATCTCCATCATGGCAACTGAAGGCAGTCTGCCTGCTCTCTTTCCCAGAACCCTAGAAACAGGATGAACTGCAGTCCCATGACAATGAGTTATCCTTCAATGCATCCTGATCGGCTCAGCACGCTCACAGGTCCGCTCAACATCCCTCATCCCCACCATGGTACAGCAGAAGACAAGCCATTAAGAAACTTATCGCTCTGTTGCCTCTAGTCCAAGCTTCTTCAAATGAGGCAGCTGCATTAAACGTCATTCACTCCCACATCCACGCCAAGATTTTAAGGAGGGCAGCTTTGTTAGTCAAGCAACTGGAAAAAACAACAACAAAAAACACCCCACACCCCAACATTCTAATTGGTAAAGAAGCACTTTCCCCATCCTGCTTCTCCCTCTCGTGCACACACAAGCTGGGCTCGCTTGCAATCAAAAAAAATGGGAAAAGCAACAAATAAAGCTCAGCCTTGGACAGGGGAGAGCAACATCAAAGCAAGATGAGCAGCAGAGTGGGATGGGTGGACATCTCCAGTTCTACATCTAAAACATCTCAAAGTCAATTCATGGTGTCATGCCTTGTTTCAAGGAGAGAAAAAAAAAAAAACAAAAAAAAAAAAACCAAACAGCCCCCAAAAAGCAGAGGAGTACGAGTTTGAACAAGTTTTGGGGTTTTTTTTGTGTGTTTTTTTTTTTTTTTAAAAACTCTGATGAATGAGAACCTCATTTTTTCACAACAAAATCACTCTTTCTGTGATCTCTCTGAGAACCACATAATAATGTAACCAAATTCAGAACAACAGCAAAGTTGTCTGCTTGAAGGCACATTCAAACATCATCATTGACTATTTCACTGCTCAGCCCTCCTAAGCAGCAGTGTATTTACCACAACTGTACAGCCCCCGCCTGAGCAAAAAAATATCCATTTTTTTTACTGCTGTTGAGCCATGGGACTTTGTGTTTTTCCTTCTCAGGTAAGTATGGAAAGATGCTTCACTGCTAGACCTTGCTGGTTGCCTTTCCATCATCCAGGTCAGTTCCGGAATTAAATCAGATCCAATTGTTGCACCTCAACTGCAACTCAAGATGCCTTCAGGAACATAACCACAAAACTGAACTCACAGACCAGATCAGGATTTTGCTCTCCAATCCCACTTCAAATACTTTCCTGCAAATACCAATAGCCCAAATGCAACACACTGTTTTGCAGACTGACCACATACAAGAAGCCTTCAGGAAGGACTTCTTGGCTCTAACGAACTAAAAAAAATTGGTTCACACAGAGTTGTCACAACTCAGAGACCACCTGAACACCTTTACTTTCATTTACATACTGACATTTTACACTCCTCACTTGCACTCAGGCTTCACTGAGCACTGCAATGCTTTGTGTGATGGGAGTATTGTGTTTAACTGTGAATAGAAGTGATGAAAAATAAATAAATAAAAACATAACAAAATTATTTCGGCTTAAAATACATTTAACTCCCAAATTATTTTCCAACACCAAATGAATCCATTGCACATTACTGGTTGTCTTTGCTGCACTCCAAAGCACCAGGTAAAGAAAGACAAATGATCGAGCAGGCACTGACCTGACCTTCTTAGTTTTCTTACAGGACCTTTTGGCTCTGCTAAGGGGAATGGAGTAGCCCCTATGAAGAAGCTAATTTTAAAACGTTGGAAGAAATAAATTCAGAAACATGTTATAGAGACATTTTTCTTATCCCTTTCTCTTTGCTATCAAAAAAAAGCTATTTAAAATTTGGTGTTAATCTAGATCAGACCAGATACTGCCACATCATACTGGGGTTCCTACAGCAAAGAGACACCTGGTTGAAAGCCGCAGCCTCAGGAAAACAAGAGGCTGAACTCAGGTGAAGCACAATACTGCAGTTTCTAGTTTTTATACTTTTCTTCTGTAACTGCTTGAAGTTCTGCCATTGCTAACAAGCATTTACTTCCCTGGGTTATGACTGCTTTATTTTTAAGCTCTGTTAGAGGGCTTTAAGATACATGAAGCAGCTGGTGCTTTTGTACGTAACAATTATCTCAGCAAAATGGTGCTAAAACAAACACTTGGGGTGCAGGACAAGCAGGGAAAGGCCAGGCATCATAGCAAGTACTTGCCCACAGTCCATATTGTAAATCCTTATACTTGGAGAACCATTTTCTGCAGGTCATCATGATGGAGCACCCTGTTATTCCTGCAACTCTGACGGCCAAGGCACTGCTCAGCCCTTCTCCTGCCAGCTACTGCCTTGTCCCAGGCTCTGGCAAACACATGCTCATTCATTATTACAAACTCTAAGAGGGAATGTGATTTTATTTGCCTTTTAAATGCCATTTCAGTGCTAAAACCAGTGTTATTCCCTGTTCCAGCATGTCTTCTTTTGCTGTACATCATACACGAACTGCTTTCTTTTCCCATACCTCCTTCTGACCCTTTCTCCTCCATACTTTCTCCACCATTCCATGCCCATTATCATCTAATAAGGGGAAAGCAAGGTATTTCCACCACCCTCCAAGGTTTGAACTGGACACACCAACTCTGCAAACCAATAGTTGTTAGGACAAGCAAACAGGATGAGAGGATCAAGCCCCAGACCAGAGGAACAGCCAGCCACTGTTCAGTGCACCACCACAGAGGCAGCCCTACAGCACACTGCAGTCAACCAAACCCAGATTTAAGTGAGAGTTCAGGATGGTTCCTTTTTAACAGGATCATTTCCAGCTCTGGCTGTCATACTCATGCAAGGGATGGAGCTTGCAAGATGCCCATGAGTTTGACCTTCAGCTCCCAAATATCCATCCATGGTCTTTTTCGCCATTTTATTCCTGTAACAGCTGTTGTAGTAAACCGTTATCTAGAAAAAAAAAAATGAATAACACAAATTTCCTGTGATTAATCGCGGCTATTTTGGGACCACTTCTCTCCAGCCTGAAAGCAAGATGAAGTTCTGCAAAGCCACTGGGAATATTAATTCCCTTACATGGCACAGCAGTTCACAGCGACCACCAGAGCACATTACAGATCCAGCTCCTTTAAGTGGCTGTGCTGCGAGCCATGCAAGATCCAGCTGACTCCGAGATAAGAACTAGAAGGAAATTACTCCTTGCAGGCTGAAGAAATTTGAAGAAGGGCAGCGAGAGACAGGTAAGCAACCATGAGCAAGCACTTGTTTATCACCTTAAAGAGAGCAGGTATTCCTCAAAATTGTATACTGGACAGTCCTGGGAAGAACAGGAGATATGCACAACTTTACCAATTTAATTACAGTGTGATTTTAAAAAGGATTTAATTAATCCAGAGCAAGAGACATGCAGACTTGGGTTTTTTTTTTTCCGAGCTAAAAAAGTCAGGCTTACGTCAGCTTTAAATTAATTAGGAAGAGATATAAGCTAAACCAAACAAAATTAAGAAAATTCAAGCCATTGAGCAGTGGGACTCTGGCAAGGTACAGCTGGACACCAGAGCTGTGTAACTGCACACACACTTGTGGTCCAGCCCATTACAAGTTTAGGCTAAAGCTACAGACTCTCAAAACTTTGATATTTTCAATTTGACTTTACAATATTAAACAGCCAAGAGCATGTATAGGAGTAGCTCCTGCATCTCAGTAACTTCAGGTACCTGCAGTGACAGGTCTGCTCGTGAACACATTTGGGACACGACATGGAAACCTTTCACAAGCATTACATGGAGTAGTAGGGGTTTACATCTTGTAGCACAAGACACAAACTCCCCATTTAAAATCCAATCCTGGCTGACAGAGATGTAAAAAAGCCAACGGATGGCATTTTTGGCAGGTTCTGTGAAGTTAACAGATAAACATCCAACCCTAAGGTGTCTGTATTTCCTCTTCTCCTCTGCAATTCATCTTTAAGCATGTGTTTGCAGGACCCAATAGATTGCATAGGATAAACAGGGTCAGCCCGTCTTCAGGGCTGAGAAAGCCATGTTTGGCGACAGCAAACACCATTTAGCATATGCCAACCTCATCTCAAGCAGCTTGTACACACTGGGCTGGACCTGCACATACACAAGAGTTAAAGCAGTTATGAACAAACCTTAAACATCCCTCTGCAGCCTTTTAAGAAAATCTCTTCTCCATAATGATGGCCCTTTAGAAGACAGGAGTTTCATTCACTTCTTTAAAGTGGAAAATAGCAATACACTGAGCAGCACGAGGAGAAACTTCTCTGTTAACATTACGATATAGCTCTGGTTCCTCCCACTGCCTGTACCAGGCCTTTCAGCCTGGTATGCAAGCAGCAAGCACATTAAGCTCCTGAGAGGCATATCTAATCAACAGCGTCTTTATCTGTGTGTTATTGCAAGGGTTATCCTGGACATAGGAGGCATGTGGTTTTGCTAAGGGGGGGTAATAAACCTTGGTTGTGCTGTAAATTAACCAGATTAAAGTATATGAAGAGCAAGAAATATTGATTTTTAGCACTAATATCCTTATAAGACATTTCTGAGATTAGCGTGTGTTGAGTTCCAACATTTAAAATATCTGCAAGGTCAAGGTCTGACAACAGCACATCTCTAATGATGCTGTTAATATGACAGTCATAGAAACGGCACGTTTGGCCAACAGAATAAAACATCCTAAGCACATCATGTACTCCATGACCATACATACACCCTGAGCCATTCAAGGGATAAGAGATGTTTACGGTTCTGGTTTGGGTTTATTCCCCTTTATTTCCCTCTCCTACCCCTTAAGGATCTAAGATCTGTGACTTGGGGTTTTTTGTATTATTTCCCTCTTACCAAAGAGGGCAAGGCATGCTCATGAGTTCTGCTTGTTAAGATGACCACCCTCAACTTCAGCTGGGAAGCCAGCTCACTTCTTGTTCAGTTTCCCATGGGCTTGCAGCCCTCCCTCACTAGCCAAGGCAACCTCATGTTACTTTTTAGAGGGCTGACCCCAATAAAAGCAGAGTTTAACTGGCACTATTTTCCTCCAACAGTTAACACCCCTGGTTAGCAATCCGCTGCATCCACACCTTTAGACCCTTGCTGGAAAGGATTCCTCAGCTCTTCTGATAGATTAAAAAAAAAAAAAAAGGGCATTTATTTTGCCCAGGGTAAATGCCTGGACTACAGGCAGAGACTCCACAGCATTGGGAACACACATTTAGTGCTTTGGCTCTAAAAGAGGGAGCACTTAGAAAATAATTTAAAGCAAATAAAAAAAAAAACACCAACAAAACAAAAACCAGGAGTATGCCTAACAAATTAGAACTACTTGTCAGAAAATTAAGTCCTTATCACACATTCTCAAGCCTAATGTCCTCATTTCTTTACCTAAAAATAGCTTGCTTCCATTGGGAGGCAGCGGCTCTTTCCAGCAAAGAAACCAAATAAAAAAAGGTGACTCGACAGAACACCACTTGCCTGAGGATCAAGAAAAACAAGTGAATTGCAAAACAAGGAAGGGGAAGAGAAGAATTTAATAACCTCCAGAGGTAGTGCTGAGGATGGATGTCTCCTGCCTCTGCCTGCTGTCCTAAATTCCGTTCAGCCACTTTCCGGGGGCTCTGGGTCACAGCAGGGAAAGGAAACTAACGTATTTCCTCTGAACCAAATCCCCAGGCAGCCGAGTTTGCTCTCCAAGGTTTTTGTTCTTAACACACAACTTTTCCTTGTTTTCCTCCACAGGGACAAAGATGCTTAGCACAGCTCTCTGCATCTCTCCCAGCCCCAGTTTTAGTCAAATCTCCCCTTAAATAGCTCCAGACCTACTCCCAGCCAGTGTTTCAGAGGAAAAGTAAAGACTGTCATCACTCGGAGCTACGTCTAGAATTTAAACAACCACCCCAAATGTCACTAATCCTTTCCAAACAAGTAAGGCATCCCTTGTCAGCTGGACCCCTAAAGCTGAGATCTTATAAACAGATAAAACCCTGCAACAGGCCACTAAAACAACGGGAAAGGCAGACAGCGCAAGGGAAACGCACTGAACAGCTGATAGAAAAGGATCGTGGTGTTTAAGATCTGCCAGTCCCTTGGGCTCATGTAGGCATTCCTCCCCAGCAATGCAGACTGAAGTTTGGTCACAAACACTAAGGTCAAGACAGGGGAAAAAAACATAACTGTCTGACCCAGAGATGAAAGACCTTAGCTCTGCCAGGTCGAGTGATGGGAACAGGCATGTGGCTGCAGCACGGATGGGGCAGGCTGCCGCATCCCCAGCCTGGGCAGAGCTGACCGCAGAATCTGACCGGGTGCCCTAGGCCCCAGCAATACTTGAACCTCTCTTGCTCTACGACCCTACAACACTGCCGGAACCCAGACTGGGCTGTCCAGCTGTGATTCATACATGGGCAGGAGAAAAGAGGGGAATGCAGGGTTACAGCCAGCAGGACACCAGCACCATGACCCATCCTATGGCTCCCACTGGACCTCCACACTACTTTGCAGAAAATTTTACAGGAAAGGAATAAAAGCACTAAAGAAGAGAAGGGGAATGATTTCCAATGCTCATTGTGGTCTTTTGGCAAAGCACCCTTGAAGCATCCAGTCCCAAGGGCACTTTTGCTGACAGGCAACCCTCACCCCAGATATGGGCCACAGTGGAAATGCACCCTGCTCATCTCCCAGGAGTGGCAGCAAGGAGAGAGGACATCTCCGCTCAAACACGCACGCAATCATTAACATCCTGCCATACCCCTCGAAACATTTTCTAAATGTTGCTACAAGTGACAGTCGCTCCTTAATGAACAGAACGCACCGATTCTGTGCCTGACTCGCTGCCAAGTGTGCCTCGAATCATCTGTGGTGTCTAGAAGGGAGTAGCGTCTCCTCCTCCTCTCCTTATTAAAAAGCTCTGTCTCCCCAGCCTGAGCATCCCTTGGATCACGCAGCTGAGCGGGCTCCCCACGCAGGGAAGTCACCCCTTCCTTGCCGTGACTGATCTGTCACTCTGAGGCGGTCTCCTTCCCAAACATGACCTCCCGAACAGGGATAAGACAGTGGGGGAAGAAGCACATAAATCCACCACCCAAGAGCTGCCCCCACCATGGGAAATTGGCAACTGGACTTCTCAGCAACGCAAATGGGTTGCTTTGGTCAAGCCACGCTCCAAGAGCTGCAATTAGCAAGTCAGATGGTTGGCAAATAATGGTCCCATACAGATTTTGTGTGGATGGTGGGAAGCGAGTCTCCTTGGAGATTGCCCCAGTAGTGGGAGGGGGGACACACCTATTAACGAGCAGACTCCTGCTACTCATTCTTGATTTGGTAATTGCCATGGCTCACTCCTTTCCAGAGGGGTTTTACCCAGCTCAAGAGTAACCTTAGTAGGTTTTATGAACTTTGTCAGCTGTACTTGAAGCCTGACCTGGCTCTACAAGAACAAAGAGTGGTCTTTGTCAGCCACACCATAGCAGTGACCCCACAGACAGCTTGTGAACAGATGCCGTGGCTGTGGAAGGTGGCAGCAGGGGTGAACACCAGCTCTCCTCACCCACAGACAGCTGCTGTGGGCCGCCAGCCTTCCTTGCCATTCCCCAGCCATTGGGTACCAAGGACGGAGCAGCTCTACCACACAGCTGCTGCTTCCTCACCTCACGCATCATCCCAAACCACGTTTCCTCAGCGGCCATCTCAGACACCCCACACAACACCATTTCACGGGCATCAGCCCCTGCCCGGCCACTGCCCCCACCCCACAGAGGCAGCCAAGTGGCCATGTGAGCCCACAGCACAGACAGCTGGTTGGGAAGCAGCTGAAGCACCCACTCGGGAGCAGCCCTGGCTCCCACCCCCACCCGGAGCCCCTCAGGAACCGCTCCCACCCTGGGCCCAACCCGGGAAGCCCCACACACCCCTGGGGCAGCTCCTCACCTCCCTGCAACCTTGGGCTCGCCACCACCCCCGCTGGGGCAGGGCCCAGCCCTCACACCTACGGGGACAGGGGAAGAAAGACGAGGCCGCGCCGTGCACTGGCAGCAGGGACCCCCGACCACCCCTGCCGCCCTGGGCGGCGCCCGCGGGGCTCGAACCCGCGGCCCTGGAGCTTCACGCCCCTCGCTCCCCGAGCCACAGGGGCACGGCGGGACACACCAATCACCGCCCGCCGCGGGAGCCGCCGCGGGGCGGGGGGCGGC
>VZSZ01011247.1:2081-50124 GCA_013398815.1 Ibidorhyncha struthersii | reverse complement strand
GGTGCCCCCTCCCCTCCCAGCCAAGGGGGGCGGGCGCAGCGGCGCGGGGCAGCATGGGAAATGGAGTCCGCAGCGGGGCCAGTGCCCGGGGCACGACGGGAAATGTGGTTTGGCGGGAACCTGAGGGGAGCCCCAGAAGGGAGCCGGGGCAGCGGGGAGAGGGGGCTCTTCTCGGCGTCGGGGGGGTTGTGCAAGGGTCCCCCCTGGCAGGCTGGCTTCCCCTGCCCAGGCTGCCGCCAGGGCCGTGCCTTTGAGGGGAGCGTGAGGCCCCGAGGGAGCGCAGCCAAAGGGTTTTGGGTAGAGCAGGGCCTCCCTACTGCTCCCGCACAGGGTAGTCCTGCACGGTGGCAGTGGGGCTGTGCGAGGGCCAAGCACAGCGTGTGTGACTCTCCACCCTGCCTCCGTTGCCACTTCTCCTTGTCTGTTCTCCTTTTTGTGAAGTAACAGAGTTTAATTTAGCAACTAACAGAGGTGTCTGAGGCAACCAGCCGCGCCCAGATGACGGAGCTCTCCTTCTTCCTGCGCTAAAAGCACATACACCTCGTGGCGCGTGTTTGTGACCACGAGGGACTCACTCCAAAATGTTCTTCCTTTTTTGAACACAAAACACCATTTTCTCAGTGACACCGACACAGCAGCCAGAATATGGGTGGTGATAAGAGGATGCACGGGAACATGACGTGGATAGCAGGCGTTTGCCTTAATTCTGAAATTGAGCAAATAATAACGCATAGAAAGGTGAAAGCCCAAAAGCTTCTGAAAAAAAAACCCTCACATTTCAGCAATTCCTTGTGGAAACACATATTCTTACTTGATGGGAGCTTAACAATTGCTACTGACCTTTAAAATAAGTGATTAAAAATAAAGAATAGGAAACCTGGAAATAATAAGTTTACTTTGATGCAGACTTATTTGTCCGCTTCCTCAGCGTTATGATTTGTGGAGATAAAGGCAAGGTCATGCGGGGCTGGGGGCAGAAGGGGCGCGTACAGAGTGATCTCCAGAATCCTCTTCCCTAGATTAGTGGAATAAGAAGTGTCTGGCCCTTCAAATGCCGGTGAAATTGTTTGGAGGATTAGGATCAATTCTCCGAGGAAGAGCGAAGGGCCAGCAAATAGACTGGAGATGGGGATGAAGCGGGGAACGCAGTCAGGGTATAAGTCAGGGCTTGGCGCAGCAGAAGTAAAGGCAACAGATTACAGAACAGGTCAGAAAGTGATTTTCCAGTTAAGGAGGAATTAAACAATATACCTAAAAAAAAAAAATCCCTTCTTTCTTGCTATGCAGGGAAAAATATGAACAACACAACAGTTTGCTGTGGGGATGCTTCTGCTCTGCTTCTTGGATGTGGTGCTGATTTTTTTTTTCCTGCTCTCTTTCCATCTGCAAAACCGATTTCTGTTTTTAGGCTAATTCACTGCTGATCCCCTTCACTGCATCTCAAATCTCCTGCAGCTTCAGGTAGAAAAGGGGACAGAGAAAGGGGCCCAGCGCAGAGCCTGCTGCAAGTAGGATACCTCTGGCCATGTCTGAAGCAGTTACCCATCACAGCTGGCTGTCCGGTGGGTGAGAGGCTTTATGAGCTGCCACCCGGGCAGGGAGCTTGTGTCATTCCCCGAGCCTCGCGCTGTCTTGCTGCCTGGTCTCAGACTGCTTGCTGCCTTACTGCCTCAGCCCCCTGGCCACGTTTTCTTGATGGGGAGTCCCGTGGTGTCACTCAGATTATGAGGGAAGAGGTGAAACGTGCTTTACTGGAGCTTTAACCTGCCGTGGGAGCAGACACTGTAACACACCCCGCGAGGCAGCACACCAAAGCATACCTACCTACCTACCCCTTGCACCAGCACGAGGAAGGAGCTTCTAGCAGAACAGTGACTTTTTTTTACATTTCTTGGTCCTTTTCCCTTAGAGATACTGTTAAAATCAAGTCGTTCCTTCCTGTGCTGCACCAACCTGCTCCCTCAGGGTTACAGCTGCTGGCAGCCAGCATCGCCTCATGTTTTGCCCTCTCCCTGCCTCGTTGCGTGCGAGCATGAAAACACAACTCTCCCCAGGAAGAGATAGATGATGAGCAAAGACCTGGTCCAACAACAAATCCTGCTTAGTGGAGCATACCCACTGCTGTCCTTGTACCCTGTCCTCAGAGTTAATGGTTTGCTTACTCTAATTAAACGTAGCTGCAGTGCAGACTGGGGAGCACTCGCTGCCTGCTGCCCCGGCTGCGCGACCAGGGCAGGGCTCAAACCTCCTTTTGACCCCACAGCACAACCACGGCTCTTGCAGCTATGTCTTACCGCTGCCCTTTTTATCCCTCTGTGTGTGGTAACAATGTGGATCTTTATCCTGAAGAACAGCACATCGTTTGGGTTTGCTTTCTTCTAAGGGGGGTCTAGCCCTGCTTGGAGCCCTAACACTATCTTAAAAGGAAAATTAAAAACATTTTGATGTGACTAATGCTTTACAAGGCAACTTCTTTTTCTAAAGGTTTCATCCTGTACTTCACAACGCAGCAAAATTCTCCAATAAATATGGATGATAACCCAAATCCCTCTGTCTCTACACAAGGGAAATCCCCCTCCCTCCCATTACAGCTAGAGCCAGATAATTGATACAATCCCTAATGTTGACACACTAAATGTTTTGTAACAACAGAGGGGAGAGAATCTGTTTATCTAAAACCACATTTGGAGTGACATAAGACTATCACTTTTTTGGTTAAATACCAGAAAGAATATCAATTCTTTGGCTGATATCAATCTAACCAGATCCATTTAGACTGACAACTCACATTTCCCTGGTTTGGGGAAGACGAAGGAGGGGGGGCGGGGTGCTTCCCCAGAGCAACGACTGTTAAGTCAACGCTGACATTTCTTTCCATTTTGGTTGGGGAGGTACAAGCGCCCCAGACATCGAGCGAGCTCATCTAGAAACCGAGGGAGATTCGGGGGTCTCAAGACAGCCACCCCACACGTGACAGCTGGGTGCAGGGCTGGGCTGCCTGCTGGCTCGGGGAGAAAGTCACAGGAACATTTCTTGTCGGCTTCCATCTGTAAAACCAGATTTTAAGAAAACTCGTGGCGGGCAGCAAAACTCAGGCTTCAAACAACAAACCCAGCCAGTTCTTCCTGCAGGGACAGGAATTATTTGCATCAGTCCGGAGCCTGTGCTTATGCTTTCAAGCAGGCAGAGACACCCAATATAACCACGTGCAGCAGTTTTAGCAGGACTAAGGTCTTAAAATCCTTTTTTTTTTTTTTTTCTGACTTGATGGATTCCAGCTCCGCCAGCCTCCCAATGACTGCTGCTCTGCTCTACCCCCTGCGCCTCTGCACTCAGGGGAACCCCACACTGGCCCACTCATTTCAGGCCGTCTTTTGGGAAGATAGTCTTTCAGAGGGTCACAGTTCACTGCCCTGATCCCGCAAAGCAGCGTGCTGAACATTTCCCCCCCTCAGCCCATCCAGGCTCTCAGGGCTAACTTGATTTCCTCAGACAGGTGCTAAGCTTGATAATGGCCTGCGATCCAGCTGGATGAAAAATAAACTGGGATTAGAGCTAACGAAACTCTTCTGTTGGAGCAGTAAATTCATTTACTGAAGCTTAAGGGGAGTTAATTTTTTTGAAGGAGAAGGCATGAATGAAGAAAGAAGCAGGCCTTGAGAAGGAAAACAGCTGAGTGGTGAAACAGGTGGGTGGGATTAGGGTAGAAGAGCTGGAGGCGAAGGTCTCGGCTGGGGATCAGTCCTGTGCCAAGCAAGGTCTGCTGCACCGAGGGGGAGAAATGGAAGTGCTTTATGCCCATGAAGAGTGGGTAAAAGCTGCCTGTTCCCATGAGCGGCAGCACTGATGGAGCCGTGCTTCCTCACCAGGCATCCTGCGGTTAAACTCTCCAGTGTCTCTGATGCAATGCGAGGTCTCCTTTCTTCTTCCTCCAGCACCCCAGTGGGGTCTCTCTCCTCCACTCAGCTGATTTTCCACAAATCCTCAGGAATGCAATAACCTTTACTCCCCTGCTACGCAGGGGCAAAGTCAACGGTGAGCTGTAAGGGAGCTGCAGGCAGATCCGATCCCCCACCTGAGCCACCCAAGCTCCTGCAGTCACTCGGCACACAACATGGTTGTAAGGCACACGCAAGGAAGCTCAGAGGAGCTTACACCCCCCTGGGTGCAGCGATCAACTGAGGTAGGGGCAATATTCGGAGGGGAACTCAAGGTAACCCTGCGGCAACGCCACCCTACACCCCCCCCCAGCAGCCACCACATGGCAGCGGGTGCTTAGGGACCGTTAACGATGGTGGAAAAGCTGCCAGAGAAGTTGGACACCATTATCCTACTTCAGAAAATAAACAGATAAATGTCACTCACTGTCCAAGTGCTATCAGCACAGACGCTGTTGTCAATAAATCAGAAGTATCTAGGAACAGCTTGAACAACTTTTATTTTTTTTAAAGTGCTTAAAACGTAAATAACAAGCTCTTTATAAACATTAGTTGCAACTATTAAAACATGAAACACACAGAACCCACTTCCTGCGTACATAAAGTACAGGGAAATCAACAACTCCGTAAACCCCAATGCTTATCTCTCCCATTTGGGGATGGTTTTCCACCCCACATTTATAACACAAAACACACGTCGGTTTCTTCACAGACAAGTTGTAAGGCTGAGTCTACGTGACACATCAGTATCCACATCCCTTCGGGTTTATTCCAGTTTAAGGATACACCTTGATGGTTCCTCTGGCCCATGGCTCTGGGACAGAAGGGCCAGTCAAGGCAAAAATAAATCACCCGGCCAGAGTTCTTTAAAAGCAAGAAACCCAGTTGTGGGCTGACAACAAAAGCAGAGCATGGCTGTGAGCAACAGCACCCTGCAGAAGACCTTGGGAAATGGCTTGAGCGTGAAAAGAGAAAGACAGACCAGGAGGCAAAAATACACAGTAATTGTTATGGCCGTGTTTAAAACGGAACCAGTGAAAAGCTGCTGCTGGCCCATTAAAACCCTCTGGTCTGCTCAGTTCAGCAGAGCGCGACAGATCTCAGGGTGTTACCCTGCACACTGACCAGAAGTGCTGCTTGCCTCCCTGTTCTTGCAGATAAATTGCTAAATATGGGCATTTGGGACATGAGCAACTTGAGAACATTTCCCCCACTTCTTTGTCTCATCCCCCCCGCCCGCCCGAGAAAACATCTAGGTCCTCAAAACCATTCCCCTCTGGTAACTTAGAGGTTTTAACAAAAAACATTTATACAGACTCCAGCCTCAGTGCTGTTGTGTGGTGTAGCAAAGCTTGCTTGCTCTTATGCAGAGAATAAAAACTGTAGTGGGGGAAACCCCCCCACATTTGCAGGACAGTGGGGTGCAGAAACAGAGAACGAAGACAGAAGCATCTTTAAGATGCCTTTTCCTAAGCACAAGTCCTCATTTGTAGATACCTCTGGACTTCTAAACACTCGAGAACAACATGAAACATCAGGGCAGCCTTGGCTGTCATCACTGCTTGTTTTCTTCTGTAGCCCCATCTCACATGTGATGCCAAGGTACCTGCGCCTCAGCCTTTGGAGGTGCTCCGCTATCACAAAGTCAAGGCGAGAACTTTTTAGCTCTGCTTGCTCCAGCTTCCTCCAAGACGGCAGGGCTCCTGCGATGGAAGGCAGTTCAGGGACTGTGTTGCTCCACTGCAACGGAGGCAGGTCATAGGAGGAAGCACGTATTGCTGAAAAGGCCGTACACCCGATACAGCCTGCTGTAGCTCTGAGATTAACTTGAATATATAAAGTGCAAAACATTCAAGCTTTGGAGAAAAAAAAGGCAGAGCTCACTAAGGCAGAGGGGGTTTAGGGAGACGGTGAAAGGCGATGGAAGAGGAGGGGGAGAAGGCAGGGAGGAGGGGCAGCAAGTTCCTTATAAACATTGGCACTTGTGTGTGGGGAGCACCTACATGCCGATTGCTGATGGGGGAGAAGTGCCAGGAAGCAGCTATTTTTCAGGGAGCGGAGAGCCAGCATGGGCTCCTGGCTCTGGTGTGAGATTTTGGCTCTACACCTCCCCCTTACTAATGCCCACCTGACATAAGCCCTCACCGCTCAGCTGCCCGTTGGTGGGGCTGCCCCTTCTCCCAGCCCTCCTTCCTTTGCCACACCGCTCTTCTGATGCTGGACTGCTTTCTTAGCTGCCCACAACTCCTCCCTGCTCACTTTCAGGTAAAACGAAGAGCTTCTCCACGAGAGAGGCACGCAGAAAGGGAATCTGGTTCTCAGGCCATGAGATCTTTTGATAATATAGGCAGAGACAGGCTTCTGGTACTTTCTAAAATGGGAGAAACACCTTTCCTCAGACCCTCACATCTTACACCAGAAACAGAGTCCCCGCACCTGAGACACGCATAGGGAGGAAGAACATAAAGACACAGGTAGAGAAGTGCAAACCCCCAGATTACTTCCTACTAGGGGCAAAGGCAGGTAGGAATGAAAGGCTCATAGCCGGTATCTTCCCAGGTAACAAATCATCCTCCTCATATGATGGTGTATCAGCTAGATATGACCACACGTTGTCAATGACAGCAACACCAAATCTCCTTTTCTCCTGATAGCTCTTACCCCAACAGCCTGCTTCTCCAACCTCAGACTTCGAGCATGACCCAACACTGCTGTCTTTACCCAGCTGTATTTTGTCTTGGAACGTTAGGCCTGCTCTTCCCCCAACGTCATCTCTTAATATCTCGACCTCCCACGTCCCACGAGCTGCCTGTGCAGAACTCCTGCAAAGACCAAAAGCAACCTGCACATGGGGATGGGAAGGCTCTGCTGTCTGCGTTTAAAAATAAATTCACCTAGTTCAGATTAGCAGGCAAACAGAAAAGAAAGCTGCCCAAGACAGCGTTGAACTGAGAATTGGATTTCAGAGCCTTTTTTGGTAGGGAATTGCTATTGTCCTATTGGAAAAGGCACAATGTTTCAAGTCATGGTATACACTGAAGCAAGTAAAGAGAAAAGAGTATGAAGGTTTTAAAAGAATCCAGTAACTTTGGGAGATCTACAGGAGAGCAAAGATGTCTTACATATCAAGACAGCTCCAAGTCCCACACCAACTGACCCTCTGCCTGCATGGGACCAATCTCTAGCCAAAAACCTGGCAGAACGAGAGAGGGAGCAATATCCTTTCTATACCCTTCCACAGCATCTCCAAATCAAAAGCTGTGCTGTACTCGGGTGCGACCAGGAGCATCGCTTACCAGCTTCAGGCCAACATCATCTACGGTTGTTAAACCGCATAAATCAGAGGCCTTTAGACAGTCACTCAACAGTTAGCAGCAAGAAGCATTCGACTCCCAAGAGAGCTGGCCTACAATGCCTAAGGGTGGGCCCAAGCCACCAGAGATCTTATGCTGGCATGAAGATGCGATACAATTTGAGCGGTGTTTGGTAGTAATACTGGCTTGATGGGGGTCTGTGACGATTACTGAATTGCTAGCTTTGACGGAGAGTGTTTGACGGATGCCTGACCTAGCAGGATGTCATGCATAGAGGTGGCCGGGTGGTCAGACATCCTTCTCTGCACAATCTTCAGTCCTGATAGCATTTTCCTGTTACATCGAAAAAGATGACGCAAAGTGGTGGGGGGCAGCCAGTGGAAAGCAATTCCCGTGGATGCAGGAAAAGGGGGAGTGTAATACTGAGTAGAAAATTCAGCTGTGGTTTATACATACAGGAGTCTCCCCCAGGGCACACTGATGCCAGCCAGCCCAGTGACGGCTTGGGTGGTGTGTGAGAAGATCTCCTGCAGTACTGAGGGTGCATAAACCATCACTGGCCCTTCTCCCATATTGCAAGTTCAGTTTTGAGCTGGGTAACTGAGGCAGCATCACGACTGCATGCACACAGCGAGGGAATCGACACTGCTCACAGTCAGGCAGTGACGTTGGCTTGAGTCCTTTACAGCCTCCAACTCCAGTGCTGTCACTTTCTGTAGCATCTCCCATATGGTCAGGTACTGGCACAACTTGGAGGTGGCTCTTCAGACAGAGACCCTTTGTTTTGGGGTACAACACATGGGGCAGGAAAGGAAAGAGGCATGCAACAGTAGCCCCTTACGCTAGCTGCCCTGCCGAGCAGGCTCAGCAGACAGTAACGTGCTGGTAGACCTTTACTGGGTTTAAGCATCCTTGATGTCATCAACCGATTTAACACCGTCCATCAGCCAGGGTACACCACTTCAGAGAAGAGAGATGTGGAAGAGTGTGGGCAGAAGAGCAGCAGTGGCAGGATGAAGACATGGATGAGGTGGCTGGTTCTGATCTCTCAAATGTCCATGGACCACTTAAAGCATTGACAGGATGAGTGCCTGAGAAGAGGTCACTTGGTCACAACGACAGGAACCGAAGGAGACATCTGCCTCGCGTAGAGGGCTCTGCTCCTCCCCATAGGGTGGATAACAGCCCACCACCCTATAGCTCCCTGGAGCCAGAGCTGGGATAAGCTTGGGCTGGGGAGGAGCAGATAACCTTTCCTGCTAAATTCTGCTAACAGAAGCCACTGGAGTCCTCTTGTAAGAGGAGGGGGGTGTGCAGGGATGTTTGCAGCCTGTTTATTGGAGAAGTGCTCTAGGCAAGTGATGCTGGTGTCTGGGGAGAGGTTACTTGGTCTTGCTTTCCCCCAGTGGGATCTGGAGGAGTGTGGGAGACTGTTCCATGATGCGCACCAGCAGCTGGTCAATGTAGTTCTCCAGTTCATGGATGTGCTCCTCCTTCTTGCTCAGCTCCTTCTCTCTCTGCAGCAGGAGCTCGATGAGTTCATCGTGGGTCAAGTGATAATACTTGGCTGACTGATCCAGTACAGTGGGATCCTGTGGTAGAAACCAAGAGGAACATTCAGTAAGTCAAATGAAAACTGCTGCTCCCTTTAGTGTTTGCAAGGTGCAGCAACAACCAAAGCAATCAGTATTTTCTATGTCTGTCTTCTTTCCAAATCTGACCTGATGAGCCTGAGACATTGTGCAGCTATCGCGTTGTGTCTTTACACAGCAGCTTTCCCACGTGCCACGCAGTCACACAAAAATACTGGAGACAGAACAACTGCCCAGACTCCAGGCCAATGCAGCCTCCCTCATACAGCTAGAGGTAATTGCTGAGTGCTTCCACCAGCTGAGCGAATCATTTAACAGGGTTTCCCCAAAGACTGTCAAACTTCTTTTCCCCAACAGTTAGAAGCTATGGGCATGGGCATAACGGAGCCCATTAGCCCGGCATAATGAGGTCTCTTATTAGCTACTCCCCCTTCCCCAGTCCTCCAGCAGCAGGCCTGGATGATGACAGGAGAAGATAATTAAGAGCTGAAAGACCCCTAAGGAGCTCCCAGAGGACAAGAGTCCTGGGGGAGTCCACTCAGGTGAACCCCAGCAGCAACATGTCGAGTTGGAGAGGCAAACAGAGCAGCAGTAGACAAAGGGAAGGAGAAGGCAACCCCGTGAGATTGTGCCCTCAGACATATCACGCAGGTACTTTGCTTGCCTCAACATGGCAACATTTAAACTACAGCCAAACAAGCTGCATTTGAGCAAGGGTCCAGGAAGCACCTTCCTCTGCCTCTGTCAGGAGAAAAAACCCTTCAGGCCTTCAATCAGGCAGCTATCACACCCTCCATCTTTCATGTCTTGCGGATAACCAGGCATTTGCTCACACACTGTACAATAGAAACCCCAAACCAAAGCAAGCAATGGTAGAAGAACAGTGGGGTGAGACGGCTCAGAGACTGGGTCATGGAGTGAGGCCAGTGGGAGGCTGGGCAACCAGGATCAAGGATGTCAGGGTTAATACACATGGTTCTGCTCACACTGTGGCAGGACCCTGTTCTACCTCCTCAAACACCATCTTTCTGCACCTCTGTCACCAACTACAGAACATCTCAAGCAGGTGGGAATGCAGCTCCCTCACTGGTAGGTTCCTACCTTTAACTTCTTCGAGTCCGTTTTCTCCTGGTGAGAGGATGGGGCCACAGGCTGGACGCTGCTCGTGGTGACCGTCTTCAGCTTCTCCAGGCCATTGCTCAAAGCGGTCGTCAGGCTGGACCTGTGCTGCTGCTTCTTCTCACTGGACACCTCTTGCACTGCAGCACTGATGGGTTTCACTGGGTGAGGACTAAGGAGAACAAGGAGGTTGGACACTTAACACCCTCCCAAGGTGGGGAGTGACACTGCTGCCTCTCCCTATGGTTTTTAAGGGGATGGGACCCACTTATCAAATTTACTTCGCTCCACACAACTAAATGCTCTGTGCTTGTGTTGCTCAAAGCTCACCTGCTCTCAGAAGATAGAGGAGAGCCAGCATCCTGCAGAGCAGGCAGCCCACAGCCCTCTCTGACACTGTTTACACCCCGAGAGGAGATAAGGAGCCCCAGGAAACGTGTTCAGCCAAGATACAGAACAGATCCCCATGCCCACACTTATGCTGCTCGGTCCACGCAGAGGGGCTGTAGGTCAAAACTCCCAGCTGCCAGGTCTTGGAACAGCTGAGGGAAATTTAACCCAGATCCAATGTAACTGAGGGTTGCTACATCCACTGCCCAGAGGGGCATTTTGCTGCCCAAAGGCCCCCAGATTAGTGTCTGGGGTTACCATGGATGCTTCAGGGATGCTCCTGCACCACTATGCATCAGTTCCTGCACTGCCTCAGCCCAAGAGCTGGGCTACACCTGCCTGGAAAATACCACAGAATTCGTTCCCCTCCACTAGCAAAAAGGGAGGGTGAGGAGACTATCTGAATGCACTTTCTCTGTCAGTTAAGGGGGAATTGCATTTTCACTTATTTTTGCCTTGCTCTTCACCCCAAAAATTGTTTCTGGGCTTAAAAAAAAGGTGAGTTTGTTTTTCAGCGTGATGGAAAGAGAAGTGACCTGATGCTACCTTCCTGCAAGGAACAGGCAGACCTGTGCACCATACTCAGGATGAAAAGATTGTAAAATCTACCCAGGAGCTCTGCAAAGCCTCTGCACTCATCAGATGCAGCAGCCACCCTGCAAAGGATGATAATCCCAACTGCTGTGCATCCAAACAAAGCTGAAGGGAAAGGGGAACATCTTGCTTACAGGAACTCTCAAGCAAGGCGGCCAAGTGCAGTCTCTGTTTACAAATGGTGACCTCAGGGTGCTGGTAGGACAGGTTGTGGGAGGAGGAATAACACCCACAATCACCATGTGAGCCATTAGCTGGGCTGGGACAGACCCATCTCAAGTCCAGCTTGTGCTGTAACCGCTCAACTGGGCTTTATTTCCTTTTCAAAAGCAGAGCAGGTGGCTTTCAACCCTGCTCCATGTCAGAGATGATGGGTAAGGCTGTGACAAAGGTAGCATCACATAAGGCATCAGGTGGATGGCCCAAGTCCTCAAGGCTGGTGTCTTCATGCCTTGTCAGTGGTGACAGGATCAGGATGTACCAAGCAGTCCCCCCATTGTGCTGACAGGGCATGTCTAGAAGCCTTCTTCGACCATGATGATGCCTCCTGTCATCCATTTGCTAGGAAAGGACAGCAATGGTAGCCACTGACCAGCTTCAACAAGCCAAGGGACCAACATCCCTTGTCAGAACTATCCAAGCACGTGGACAGAGCCAAGGCTTCCCCAACAGCTTGAAAGGATGCAGAGGGATCCCACAAATCTGAGTGGGAGTCCACTGATAACACCAGGGGTTGGAGAAGTCACTGCTCTGCATGTCAACCTCAGGCAGTCTCCACCTTGGACTGAACCCTTCACCAGCAGAGCTGCAAACACCATGATACCATGTTACAAGCGGTCCAGCAGTTGTCCGTTTGTTATGACGTAAGATGGGGTGAACCGGACCGGAGGCTGTGCACAGATCCTGAAAAATTGCTCATTCCCAAGTCCATTAAAAAACAGAAGTAATGACTTTGCTTGGTCAAACCACTGCTAGCCTCCTTCCTAGCCCAAAATGAGTGAGGTTCACTGCAGGATCTGGGGAAGACAGCTCTAATAGCCCTGTAGGACTTCAAAACTTCAAAACTACTGTTCTTTAAAACAGTGTCTGGGAAGGAGAGTGGCTGGGGAGCCACCAGGACTGCTCATCACAGCCAGATCTAAAGATAAGCAGCCCCAAATGGCACTGTTGCCTCATGCATCCCCACAGCATTCCCACAGCCAGCACAGAGACTTAAGACCAGAGTACAGCTGCAGAAACAGGAGACTGCCACCCCTAAGCATGAGGTCTGCAGGGCACTGGCTGGCCATCAGGAACACTCAAACCATTTTAAACCTCTGAAGGTGACCTCTTTTGGACCAAACTTACCAAGGGCACTCTACAGAATGAAAACCAGCAACGGCCTTGGGATGCCAATGGGATAACTTGGACACATTTTGAAAGCAGGGGGACATTTCTCATTGCAAGTCTGGTCGCAGGCAGCTTTCAGCCCCGTTGCCAGTGGGAACACATTAACCTCTGCAGAGCTGGAAAAAGTATTTAAAAAAAAAAGAAATATCCCCTTCTTTTCCTGCTGAGAGGATAGTGTGTGCAGGGCTCCTGCTGAGCAAAGCAGGGGCTCTGTCCCTTCAGCTTGTCACTCTGAGAGGTCTGAAAGCAGGAGGCATTCCTCCACCTGCGTCCTGCCCCAGGATGGTCGGCACCGGGTACTTCCAGGGAGCAGAGGTTGCTTCACGCCTCATAGCCATGTCTGAAGTCCTGATGGATCTGCCAAGTTGGACCCGTTTCCATCGATGAATGTGAACTTGAGAGTAGAATTAGTTGCTTACACTGACAGCCTGCCTAATCCACTACTGCACCTCCAAGTGGACATAAGTCTATGATGCAGCTTAACACATTCAAGGTGAAACATCTCAGGATGACAGTGGCACAGCCCTGGTCCCACACTCTCAGCAAGCCTTGCTGTGTCACAGCACAGCGTTCACCAGTGCTCCTGAGGTGATTGCTAAGCACAGTGAAAAACTGGGGAGATTCCCCTACAGCAACTCAGAAACGATGTCTTTATCAATCCTTTAAAATGCTTCTCACAGAGAACAAGACAACAAATACAAGGCAATCAGTCTCTCGTGGGCAAGCTGCTGTGCCTGCAGCAGCACGCAGTACCTGAGGGCCCAACCTTCGTGGAGAAAAGGTCTACAGGAAGAAAGGGAATTACTGAACTCTGGATCAGCAACTTTTCTCCCAGGTCTACCTGTGGATGTGGCAAGCCACTCTCCGAGCTCCAAGGGCTCCACAAGGAATACATTTGGATCACCAGGACTGGCATGTGATTTAACCTGAAACTTCGTTTTTCGAAGAGGATGATTCCGCTGCACTCCTGACACTGGGAAGGCACAAAGCAGCGTGTGCCAATAACAACACCTTGGCACCTGTGACATTCCCAATCTTGTCACACAAGTGCCATGACATGCTGCAGCAGTCAGACATCTGAGTTCCCGATCGATGGGTAAGGAGTTGCAAAACTGCTGGGCTCCTCCAAGGCAGTGGAGTCCCCAAAACACTGTCATAGGCTGTCCTTTAGATCCCACCTGTACTGGGGGATGTGACCAAAGACACCTTTCAGCAGTGAAGGCACCATCCTGCCCTTCCCCGAAGAGCAGAAAGGGGAGCCTCCATACACTTGAGTGTTGCAATTGATGCTTTGAGCACCCACCTTACCCCAGTGGCACCAGCTCTGTGGTGAGAGCACTCCCTTGCTGCAGGAGAGCAGGGAAGGATCTGCAAATGCAATCCCAAAACGTGCTGTTCTGGGCTCTGAATTCCTTGGCTGCATCTTCAAATCTGGCACACAAGCAGCTGTTCCAGGAGGGCACAACCTCCCAGCTCACTGTGACCAGGTCATGCCCCAGACAGACTAGGTGGGAGGTGCTGGTGTCACTCAGGTATACGAGTCTACCACTTGACTTGCCATCTTGAACAAAATGACCAGCAGAGAGCCCTCTGGCCACCAGGGAAGAGGACACGGGTGCCCACACCCAGTGTCCATCCCTCCCAAGGAGGGCACATAACCCCAGCACACCAGACTCTCAATAATCCACACCAGGTACCAGCTCCTCCTTTATCTGATGGGAGAGAAAGACACTTTTGTCCCAGCTAAGCCTTAATGCCTGTTCTAAGTTTGAAGTGTTTCCTTTTTCCTTCCACCTTTTTTCTACCATATCTTTTTCTTTGTCTACGTGCCACTGACCATCCTAACAGGAGATGATTCTAAGAAAAGTAAGCATCACCGTGGGGACCCAGAAAAGGGCCCTGCCAGCTTTCCTCTCTCCCCCCACGACAATCAATCATATCTCCCCAGTCTTATAAAGTAGTGCAGAACCTCAGAGCCTTCCACAGAGACCTCAGTAATTCTTCAAATGTTCTTCAATCACAGCAGCAAGTAGAGAAACCAGAGCAGACGTGTTCAAGGACTTCTCAGATGTGTATCATGACAGAAGCCAGCACTGACATGATGACCAGCTCTTATGTCCAAGGCCACTTTCCTCCCACAAGCCAGCCAGGCCTTGGATGGATGCACAGTCAAGCCTGAAGATGACTGTGAGCATGTACTATCAACATAGAGGGTCCTGGGACTATACTTCTCTCATCACCTAATTTTACCCTTTGGGATTGCAGGACACTTCTCTTTCCATGAAACATAACAAACATCAACAAAATTCAGGATGTTTCTGTATACCCTCTATCTGCAAATTTTGAACAAGGTTATCTGTTGGAGGATGAGTAATCCAATTCAGAATGATTTGAGAATCTGGCCTCAATAAAGAAAAAACAATCAGCTAACAGACCCATCTCTTGCTGGTCTTTGCTCCCAAGGTCACTTTGCACATCAAACCCACGCACAAGCCAAGGAGGGATCCCCATGCAGAAGGACTGGAGCTCAGCTAAGTTCTGCTGTCCCCATCCTCCTGCCTTCTCTCTCCCCAGGGCCATGACCAATACTATTGTTGGGCCAGACGGGATTTTATCATTTCAGCACCCCTATGAAGCTCCATTTGCCTTCTGTTGCAGAAGTGAGGCTGATCAAACAAATCACTGCTAGAAGACCCAGGTCCCCGTGTAAACCATAAGAGCTTGATCCTCCATACTCTGGGCAGACAGAGCCCATGGCAATCTTCTCCTGGCCAAGCAGAACAGGGGAAGGTGTACCAGGAAAACTAGATGAACTGGAGGACATAGAGCAAGACTCCATGCCCTAAACTTAGTACCTTTCTCTCCTTCGTGGCATTTCTACAAGCCCAGGACTGACCTGGGAGGAGGAACAGCGTGTTCTTTCCTCCAATGCACCGCCATGGTACCCCTCTTCCCATTCCCATTATCCTTAAGGCTAAGTCCCACTTCCTTCAAAACCGATGGACATCTTGGCAGGAGGGAGGGGAGAACGGCATTTTGCCACCGCCCTGGTGAAACTACTATTTTATTTGGGGGGGGGCTATGAAAAGAAGGAGGTTTTTAGTACCTGATGGTCGTTTAAAAAGGAAAGAAACCAAAGCTGAATTAATGAAAGGGGAAGGGGCAGTAGCTGTGCACATGCCATGAAGGAACTCATGAGAGCATTAACGGCTGGAAGCTCTCCTGGCAGACATGGAAAAGGCACCTATTTTGCAAGCACAGGGAAGATGATGGAGCCAAAATTAGCATCAAGTGAAATGCAGATGCAGTTCTGCTGTGGCTGAATTTTCAGTTGGGGCAGGTCTTGGATGCGTCAAACTGTTTGTCCTAGTTTAGGGCAAACGCAGGACACCAGTGGCCATTCCCCACCATAAACCAAGAGAGCCAAGGCTTCAGGCTGTTCAGGATGGACTCTCTGGGACCACAGGAAGGTGAAGGAAGAGGACCTGCAGCAAGACATGGAGTGGCCTCCTTGAAGTCAGCACAACTGTGAGCTGCTGACACTGAGCCGGGGTCCACTTATCGGCCCCCCGATGAGAGCAGAAGGGAGACAGGGTTCACCTCTACCAAGTAACACACCCTTTCGCCTTCCCCGGAGTGCTCACCTGGTCATCTGCTGGAAAAAGGGCTTCTCAGCTGGCTGTGTCTCCCTGGGCAAAACCACGAGCGCTGAAGCTTGTGTGTCACCGGACTGCGGCAAAGGGCAGGGCTGGGCGGCTGCATGGCTGGTCGCGGCAGGGACCCCGCTGCTCGCGGGGCACGCAACAGGGGAAGGGAAATCGAACTGTTTAGGGTTAGTTGCAGCCACAAGGAAAGGGGTGGAGAAGGCCAAGGGCTGGCTGTCATGCAGGAAAGGAGGCTTGCCTAGCGGGTCCCCAGGAAGGTTAGTGGGCTGGAAGCCTTGCCCAAGGGCTTCCTCATGGAGGCTGGTGAAGCTGAAGCCTCCCTGGCCAAGCTTTTTGGGCAGCACAGCTTGAACAGGGAGGAGGTCTGATGGCTTCTCCACAAAGGGATTGCTTGGGGCATTTGGGCTGAGTGCCAGAGCAAAGGGATTTCTAGGGGCTGAAACATCCTGCTCATGCCACTCCTCCGCCCTATCTGGCTTCCAGAAATCAGCCTTCTTGAAGTCTATCCTGCTGTCTGCCAAGCATCGGTGCCACGGCCCCTCGGGCTCGCTGGCAGGGGGTCTTCCCTGCTGTGCCTCCTGGGGAGGGACAGCCACTGCCACGGGGGCACAAGGCTCAGGCTGGCCTCCCACTTGCCCAGCAGGGCTGGCTGCTGGCCCATGCCGCCCCTCACCGTCACCCCACACTGGCTCTGTCTGGGGTGGACTCTCCCCACGCGCTAACCTTTGGGGTCGCACCGCTGGGCCAAGACCCACGGGGTGACCAGCTGCCTCCTGCTCTTCCAGAGCAGTCCAGAAGATTTCCGTTTGGCCCAGGTCTAGCTTGGAAGGTGGCTTTAGTCCCGACATACTGAGGTTCTCAGGGAACAGCTCCTGTTCAGAGGCCATCTGCCATTCGGCACTGTCTGCAGCTCCCATCAGTGGGGATAAACCTGGCTTAGCACCTGACTGGCCTAATCCATCTAGGGAGAACTTCGATGGGCAAGTCTCAAACTGCTCAGCCACATCCATCTCATTCAGCTCTGACGAGTCTTCCCCCAAAGAGATGTCTCTTTTTGCCAACTCACTAGCTTTTGCCTCTAAATTAGCTGCTGAGATCGCAGTGGCAGATTCGGCATCCTCAGAGACTAGGATCTTGCTCCCGGCTTCAGCTATGTCCCCTCCCAGTGTGGGCGGGCTGGGAGATGCTGGGACAGAGGGCTTGCTGCTCAGACAGCTCCTTGGCAGCTCCACATTTGCCTTCAGGCCCTCCACATCTTCCCATCGCTCCTCGTTGCCTCGCTGCCTTGGCTGTGGGTTGCAAGCATCCTCCTCCTTGCCATCCCCTCCACTGCCCGCGGCTGCAAACCACCTCGGAGGTTTGGGGGGTGGCGCAGACGAGCTGGCTGCCATCTCCTCCCTTTCTTGGGTACCTGTCCGCGGAGAGAGGATGACATGCTTCTCACGAATGTCAGAGCTGAGTTTTACACGGCTTTCACTGGCCTCAAGCCGCATGCTAGCCTGGAGCCGGTAGACTGAAGTCCGTATGTCGAATGCTTCCTCCTCGCTACCAGCACCCTGGGGCTCCATCCCTGGCTCAGGGGCCACGGGGAACCGTTGTGCTGCCACATCTGCGAGCACCCGTGGGGACACAGCCGCCACGTTGCTGCCTGGCAGGGTTTCAGAGGCGAGCTCAGGGGCAAAGGTGCTTCTGGGCAACATGCAAGCCGCAGTGCGAGATCCACTCTTTGCTTCAAAGGCGCCTTCAGTGCGGAAGGCTGGCCGCGGGCCGAATGCACTCTCCTGACCCACACGCTCCTGCTCAGCCATGCTTTGGGTGCTCTCTGACAGGTCAGGAGCGGTTTCAGTGGCTATGGTCATCCATCCGTTTGTCCCTGCACTAGAGGGTTCCTCCTCATTACTGTCCCCTTCCTCCCTAGCACTGTTTTCAGCAGTTAGTGGTGTTGAAGCCTCTTTTTCCCCTGGATTTCCCAATGCAAATGCGGCTGTCCAAACCGTAGGCGTGCTGCTTTTCCTCCTCCTTCCCATCGACCCCGCAGACACAGGGCTCAGCACATCCTCTATCACGGTTGCTTCCTGGGTTGTGCTCACCAAGTTTGCCCCCACGTCTAAACCGGAGAAATTTGTCCAAGACCGCAGAGTTGTGGGCATTTCACTGCCAATTTGTGAATCAGTCTTTTCATATACCTTTGTCCCCTTCTCGTGAGCTGGCTCAGCTGATCTTTCCGTTGGGCTGGCTGCATCGGGATCATCAATGAAAGCCATGCCCTCTGCTGCCACTGATGCAAAGAAGTTTTCCTTCTTCAGTTCTGGTTTGAGCCTGCTGGTCGCAAAGGCATCAAAGGTATCATCCCACTCCGAGAGGGAAGGAGGGATAGAGGGTTTCTCATCCGGAGGAGGAAGGTCTCCTTGTGATGGGGGAGTAGTTTCTGGAACGGGGACACAAACGCTTTTGGCTGGAGACTCCCTCTCCGGGTCTTTATGTCTTAGGGAGGCAGAGGGACTGCAATCCTCTGAGGAATAAAAGCTCCCAGCGACCTCTGTTGAAGCATGCGGCCCAGACGGGAAACTAGAGAAAAAGTGAGTAGGTGAAGGAGAATTTAGTACCTGGTCAGCGAGGAGGTCCTCAAAGAAGGGATTGCTCTGCAGGGAGTTGAGGAATGGGTTGGTAGGGGACAAGCATCCAGACTGACTGTCTCCAATAGCGGGAGAGAGGTTAGCGCTTGGCATGCTAGCAAGATGGGCTACAGCAGCAGGAGGAAACTGGGCAGGGGAGCAGGGAGGAAAATGAGAAGGAGCATCTGAGCTGGTTTCTACCTGAGGAGACACTTCCAGGCTGTGGAGGGAAGACAAAACAGTCCTCCTGGTTAATGCTGTGACAGTGCTGTAAGCATACACCACACACACTACAAACGCTTCGGTTCAAAGCAATGCAATGATCAAATACATACTCATCTCTCTTGTTAGGCAGAGCAATGATTATGGAGTCAAGGCGTGGAAAGGGCATGCACGACAAAAAGGAAAGGGCAGCCCTTCTTCTAGAACAGTCCTCCAAATTTCCCCTTTCTGCCTTAGCAAGCCCTAAGACTCAGGAACCCAGTAGTTTTTTCCCACCTCCTGCAGCCCAAGGACTCAGCTCTTTTTTTCTTTTTGTGCTGACCCTGGTGCATACCAAGGGCAGGCTGCACATGAGGAGCTGGGCTTGGCTCTTGGATCAGGATTACTTGAACCAGTGAGACCACGCAGGAGTGAGTCTTTCCCAGCCTCTCCCAGTGCCTCACTACTTGTTTGGCAACATATCAGGATGACAGCGGACCCTCCCTCTCGCACAGAAGGGAGGGTAGTGTGGCTGCAGGTGGCCAAGGAACAAGAGCCGAGCAGGACGGAGCATGTGGCCAGGATGTGGCCCTGGCTCCGCTCTTGACCCTGCCCAGCCTCTCCGCATGCCCTTCATTATGTCAATTCTGGCCTGAGGTCCTGAGATGCCTGAGCTCCCACGGGGCACCCCAAGGAGGAAGGGATTCATCACAGCTCAAATTCAGACACTCAGTCTCCTCACCCCGAGTCAGTCAGGCAGTTCTTTGCTGCCTTTTCAAGAGGGACTACATTGGCCTTTCTTTGGGATTTCATTGATCTTTCTTTGGGAACTCTTCCAGCAACAAGCATCACCACCCCCAAGAAAGACTTGTCAGGCTGGGGCTGGCCATCTTGGAGGTTTTCACATCACAAAGGGTGCGGTGTGGACACCTCGCACCCAAACGAGTGTTCCGACTGCCACACTCCCTCCTCAGTCCCCGTCCCCTCGAGTCACCCCTGCCAGAAACAATCCCACCCCCAGGATGGGGGCACCCAGCACCGGCACATGCGGCTGTGCTGCCCCATAACCGAGCCAGCGGGATAACTTCCTTCTTCATCAGCCATGACAGCCAAGAGACCCCAGTCTTGGTTTGGGAGAAACATGGACATTGATCAGCCAGCACTGGCCATATCAAAGTTTAACGACGAATGAATAAAGTAATTGCTTTCCCAATATACACAGGGTATGTCCAGCCCTGGGGCTACATCATGGTATTTCCCTGCCTCACTCGAGCTGCTGGTAGGGATCACAGGCAGCACTGGAAGATCACAGTCAATGCGCTGTAAAATGGCAAAGTTGTTCGGACAACTATTATCATCTGTTAATATGGATTCACAGAAAGCCATAGACACATTTTAAGGCGCAAAAATGCCATCTTGAGGCAAAAGTTAATGATGTGTGAAGGTGCAGTCAGCATCAGTTGCTTTTAAAGCGGGCAAGGTTATATGCTGGCAGCACACCTTGGACCATAAGTGATGCACAGGTGGGCATGAGCCCGTGCATGCTCCAGCACCACGGTAGGACCTACTTCTCCCCACTCCTGGCAGCTTCAAAGCCCCCCTCACACATCATCTTCTGAGCGTCGACCTTGGAAAGGTGCCTGTTTATGCAGTCAATGCCAGCAAAGTCCTCCCGTCCTGTTTTTTAGGTAGGTAACACACACACCAAGCAGCTGAGAACGATGGGCTGAACTCTGGCACCCATCAGTCACTACACCAGATACTACTTAGCAGAACTAGTAATACAGGCACAAAAAAAGCCTCGAAAACTTAATTTCCACTCAAACCTGCAGCTCACTTGGTGCTTTGGGCAGAGACAGCTCGTGGGTGCCCTCTCCTGCTGTGACTAAGCAGCAGTGCTGGCCGTGGCGCAGGTGCCCATCCCTGGCCCCGCACAACCCGGCTGTGCTCCACCCTGTCTCTGTGTCCTCTCCCTGCTCAGACCACTGGTGTGTAGCAGGGTGGAAAACCTGTTGCAGGAAGGCAGGCATGCACCTCCACAGAAGGTAACTCTGAGCAGCCCAGCTCTTCCCCAGTGTTTTGAGCTCTCAGTGAGCACCGGAAAAGTGACAGGAGAAGCTGACGGACCTTTAGGCACAAGCCACCCCAGAAAGACCAGCAGTCGCTCTTTGCTTGGCAGCCAGCCTCTCCAGGAATGCTGTGACCTGGGGATTGGCATGTGTTTGGGTGCTCCACACCTGAACCCTGCCTCCAGCACAAGATCCATTCCAGACCATCCACAGGGCATCCTTGCTGTTTTGTAAAAGACCATCCATGAGGCAGCAGCAGCACAGCACAACAGCGTTTGCACAAGGAGACAGGGCAGCACATCTCTTCCCAGCTCTCTGTCACCACTGTTTGGTGTTTGCCATCCCAAAGGTCTCAAGGCTATGGCTCTTATTGATAGTGTCACTCAATTCTTCTGGTTTTCTGAATGAAGAAGGTGCAGACAAATGCCTGCAGCTGCTGGGTGGCTCCATGCTCCTCAGCTGAACACACATGATGGAGCACAGGCTCCTGTTCGCTGCCACTTGTTGCAAATTGACCTTTTTCCCTAATCACCCTGAAATCTAAGCTCTTCAGAAGAGGAGCACAGCTGCCCATGACACAAGGTCCAGCTGGGTGAATTCACAAGATCCACAAATGGGTTTTGTCTGTGGTGGAACAGGGCAAAACACAGCAAATTTTCCTTTCCAGCTGGAAAGGGAAGGTGGCAAGGTCCAGCCTGAAACACCACGATCTCAGTGGCTTAGCAAACAGCACAAACCACTGCCCTTCCTCTGCTTGCTCCTGCAATTGCTTCTTCTTGCTAGCACTTACTTTAATGTTTTGGTCCAGATTAACACCCCTAATTTGTGATTCTGCTTAAACAGCATTTAGTGCTGAGTAAGAGCAACCGAGGACTGATCTAGCGAGCTCTGCTGGGTTCTAGCACTAAGTGGCTACAGAGCATTGATCAGCTTCAGGCTCCTAGTAGGTGCTTGCTACTAACGACCTTCACAGCTGTCAGAAGACTGAGTGGTTGAAGTTCCTTCCCCAAGGGCTGATGCCAGAGCAGCCCCTTGCTCAGGCAGACATGATGGGCAGTGCCCTGAATTGCATTGATCCCCACCTGCACAGGTGGAGGAACAGCTTCAAGGTCTCTTCAAACCCACCCAAGACCATGTCTTCCTTCCCCAGGTCATGATGGAGCTCACGGGGTGCTGGACCTGCTGAGAAAAGGCAGCTCTTGGCCACACCGGCAAGCTGGTCCCAGCCTCGAGCTGCTGCTTGTGTGGTCCAGGCCACAAGGAGGTGGGATGGTGTTTTCAGCAAGCCCCTGATTGCCCCATGCCTGCCATGACCTACACATCAGTGTCAGGATGCAGCAAAATGAAGGCTGCACTTCACCTGGGGAACAAGGTGAGTGAACATGAACCTTTTCCTGGAGGGAAACGAACCAGAAGCAATGCAGCCTCTGGCTCTGGCACAGGAGGATCCAAATCTGTCCCCTGTGAGGCAGTGGTCCCATATTGTCCTCCCCCAGCATGTGCAGCCCAAACCAAGCTAAAGATATAAAGACAGAACTTAAATCCATCTTTTTTTGTCAGATCCCAGTTTTCCTCCTCCAAAGCCCCCTACTGAAGCTTCCTTTCACTATACCCATTCCTGCTGGGATCCACTGGGGCTCGCCCAGGGGCTGCACAAACCTCTCTCAGCCGCAAATTCCTGGCAGCAGAGCCCACGTCTTTCCCCTGGGTTTTCAAAGCACCAATTGCCCCGTCATCGTTCAACCCCTCCACTTGGCACAAGCATCCCTTGTCTTGGTTACCAGCCTGGCACTAGCAGCAGACCTACTCTCTCCATGAATAATCCCCCCATCCCAAAAAAGTCCTGAGTCTCCTCTTTGATGAAGGATGCTGGAAGTGCTCAGTGAAACAAGACGCCGAGCATGGTATATTCCTCTAGAGGGAAACCTCCGCTTGCAGCAGTGTGATTAAAGATCTTTGCTGCATTGAAATGCTGACTCACCCTCCTCCTCCCATACCCCAGCACACAGCTCCACCAGCCAAAATAAATAGCGGGTACCTTTCTGCCCTCATTTATTTGTTTGGCAGCACTTCACAGACGCATTTTAGCCTCTCAGCAGAAAAAAATAAAAAAGGGAAAATAAAATATTGCTGAGCAACTCCCTGACGGAAAGTCTATTTGAAACAGCTTGTTCAATGCAGGGAGATTTTTTCCGTACAGATCGCAGCCTGAATTTGAGGCTGACAGCTGCCACCCAAGCTCCGCAGTCACAGAGCACAATCCCCAGCCATCGCAGCCCATCTGCAAGAGGGTGGGTAACTCTGCACCGTGAAGATAAAGAAAACAGCACATGCGCTGAAAAAGCAGAAGTTTGGGGAGGGCAGGGCTCAAATCCAGCCATAATGTGCCAAGGTTAAGAGCTGTGCTGAAGCTCAAGTGCAAAATTCCTCCTAGGAGGGCTAGATCCAGGGGAGTGCCATGACCCCACTACTCACAAGCTGCTTTTTGCACCATTTCCCTGTAGAAAAGCATGCAGCCAGGGCTTGCTGTAAGCGAACCAGGGAGGGTGGAAAACCACCAGGACCAGGGTGCCGGAGGCCCCGGCTGTGGCTTCAAAGCCTGGCAGGGATCAGGAATTTCCTCCCACCGGTGCAAGTGAGGCTGACACAGCAGGATTTGTGCAGAAAGGGGTTGGGAAGAGATGGATATGACAGCCTGGAACATTTTTGTACAGAGTGGGAACGCAAGTAGGAAGGAGCCAGAGAGTATGTGCAAGTGCTGCTTTTAAACAGCAATTTCAGAGGTGAGAGCAAGGGGTTTAGCTGTCCGTGCAAGAACCACTTTGCTTTCTCCTTGGTCCTCGCCTGCCCATCATCCCAATTAAAACGGACAAGTCCTGCTTTATGGAGATTTGCCCCAAAACCACAGTAATAAAAAAAAATAGCAGAGAGAGGATCTGGGCAGTAGGAGCCCAGGTAGGTGCGAAGTGCTAACCCAAATGCCCACTCTTAGGGGTGAGATTGGGGCTGTGCTTTGCCTGGACAGCTACAAAAGAGATTGGTCTCATCAGGGCTGATCTGGTGCCAGCTTAGGATCCAGTTCACCATCCTGCTTCACGTCCATCCCTGGGAAATGCAGACTCAGCAGACAAAAGGAAGGCAGAGGCATTTTAAGAGCCATTTTTCACCCCTGCAGGTTCCCTGCATGCCTCGTGCCAGAGGGAAAATGTCCAGCTCCATCCCTGATCATTTTTACCCTGTGACTGATCCAATGCAGAAGTGCAGTTTTGCAGCTTGCACGGATACAAGACTGGTGCCAAAGATCCCTGACGGCTCCCATGACGGACTCATACGCATCCTCACCATTACCCATGATGCCCTGTTTCTCATGACACGGTGCTCCTCTTCATCAAACTGCATTCTCCCAGTTTCTGCTCTGAAAGTTCCCCTTAACAGTGCTTTGGAGGCGGCTGTCACATGCATTGGTGTTCAATCCCAAGGGCAAGCTCACCTGGTCCACCTGCGCCGCTCCTTGCTGCCAGCCTGTCCAAGGATCATGCTCCAATCATTCAAAACTTTCTTCCCATTTCCAGCATTTAGGAAATGTGCTTTTTAGGAGTATGTGATGAAGAGTGAGGAATTTGAGTCAATATTTGGCCTCACTGCTGGATATAAGGGTATGGACTATGGGAAGAGGAGTGACAACCAAGGTGGGGAATTTTTCCTCCCATGAAAGCAGCGACAGAGGAAAGGGGCTTTAACCTGCAAATAGCACAAATGCAATTATTTTTACAAGAGAGAGTGCGATTTCTCTGTTTTCCTACTGCCAAGCATGAGATGCAGCCCCACTTTATCATCCCGATTCACGCTGCAGGAAGCAGGACCTGTGGAGCTCCGATAACATTGTAGGAAACCCTGAAAATATTTAAACCAATTGTTTTAGACCCAGGCCTTGCCTCAAATAAACCTGCTGAGCCTCTTCCTTACATACAACCCTTGACCACACAACCTGAAAAACAACAAACCCCAAACGGTCTTTTATTCAGGTCTCCAAAGAGCAAACACTATCTTCCTACTTCTTCCGCTCAAGCCAGTATCAAGCCCAGTAGCCGCAACAGATTAGCAAAGCCAAAGCCAAAAAGCACAGCCTTTGGGACCTGCTTCCCAGTCAAGAGTCAGCGAACAAACGCGTAAATAAGGGCTGAAGGCAGAAATGTCCAGCTCTCTCCCTGGATAAGAGAGCAGGCAGGTTTGCAGCTTGTGGAGCAGCACCAGCTCATGCATGCTTGACGACGGGTCAGCAAAACCCACCCATAACAGAACAGAAAACCTTTTTATGAAGCTGGAGTTAAAATCAGCCAAAAGCCAGTGGCTTCCTTATTTTAGAAAGGGCGTGGTTTTGCAAGGACAAGTGGTTAAAGACAAGTTGTGCCAAACTTGTCTTAGCTGTAGGCTAATTTAAACGTTAACTGTAAAGCATCTTTCTAATTACAGACCTTTTAACTAATTACAAGTTGAGTTTTTGGGTCTTGCAAATGTGACTGCTTTTCACGCTCTCTCCCCATCTTCAGCTTCGGGTGAAACTTGACCTATCCATGGTGGGCAAAACGGTGAGAAGATGCTGCTTGCTCAGCTGACAGGAGTTGCAAAGCTGAAGTTTCNTGGGGGGGTGGGAATCCTTTCTGCAGATAAGTCAAAGACGTAAAACTGCTTGATTCAGAGGCTGATTCTCTCTACAAAGCAAAGGTTAATCCGTCTTCAGCTCTAGAAGTTACACTTCTAGAATAGCTCCTCCAGATGCAGATGGACATCCATAAAGCACCCACAGATAAGCGCTGCTAACTTTTCAATCACACGCTTGAGAAACCACATGCACTTGATTATCACAATACAGATAGCACCAGACCCGTACGTTCAACCTGACACCATCAAGACCTAATAAGCTCTTCAACAGCTTTGACTTGAATCACTGTCATGGTTCACAAGGTCATTCAGTGTAAGGAAGGAGAACAAAATCAGAAAAGTTAGAGTTATGCATAATTAAAATAAGTAGTGATGTTGTAACTAATGATCAGAAACAATAAGAACCAGGAAAGCCAGACTAGAGACAGTCTATCGCCCTGTGATGATGGAAAGGCCATTTTTGCATCAAATGACACTCAGTTACCACCTCCCACCACCCTGCCTGGGCCATATGCTAGGACAAATGGTTCTTATTATGTTCCCCAAAGGTGCTCATCTACCCCAGTCCCCAAAGCCACAGACACTGAGCTTCCTCCTCCCAGCCAGGCAGCTCCAGCACTTCAACATCTGCCATAAGAGACTTCTCCTAATGACTACCTTAAATCTCCCCTGCTACAGTTTAAGCTCATTACTTCCCATTTTCAAATTGCGAACTGCAATTAAAGCCCATTCAGATGCTTATAAATGCCCCAAAAGGGGCCCCTGTGAATTTCTTCCCTCCAGCCGGTGCTGCTTCAAAGCAATTCCTATTTTTGTGAGAGAAAACCCCAGCCGGAGGAGCTGCTGTTGCATGGCTCATCCAGGTTTCTCCTTAGAAAACAGCTGTCTGCAGACAGGGTCCTCAGCATACCACAGCAAACCCACTCTAAGCAAAGTTTAGCTTCAGCTTAGCTTGAAATTAAACTGTAAGCACTGAAGTAAATTTAAAAAAAAACCCACAGAGCGAAAACCCTCTGGGAAAGGAATAACGCTGGGAATGGGTCCAGCAGCTGTCATTTAAAAAAAGGCAGAGGGTTGTTAGAAACCAGCACTGTTTAAGGACACCTCTGCACTCATGGCGATTATCTGCTGGGTTGGATGCATTCGGGAGCTGATTGACAGCTGGATTGGACATCCTTGCCTTGACGACAGCAGCATCCATCAGAGGAGTGGGGAAGGCACAGCTCACACATCAGGTTGTAACGCATGGCCCATGTCAGCCTCCTTCCTAGAACTGCAAAGCAGGAGGAAACCTGCAGGTTTCTCTCCTGTTCACTGAGGAAAAGTGTCCAGAGAGAGATGCAGAGGGCATCTCCCATCCCATCGCACATGTACGTTGCAGGCTCACAGTACTTCGCTGGCTGGCTCGGGCAGCTTGGGGAGTCACTGCCCGAATACAGTAGGATTTTTTATGGGTTTATTTTTCATACTGTACCTCTTCTATTCTAAGACATAAATCGATCAGCAGGTTTATTATCACAAAATGAAAATAAAAAAAGAACAATCTTGACTGGTAATAATCTGTCCTTCCTCAATCACAGCATTCAGAGACCTGAATCCTTTACTCTTATCCAGAAACAAACCTTGCACCGGGATGTGACACCAAATAACTGCTGGGATTTCAAGTCTCCTGGAAATGAAAGACCCGTAAGACAGAACCACGGCCACAGCAGTCCCAGGACCTCGTGCTCATCTCTCCTGCTGCCAGAGTGGCTCGAGGACGGAGACTCCACAACCTCCCTGGTCCTTCCCTTCCGCATCGCCTCCCCCATGCAAGCTGGACTTCACTCCTCAATGAAAGGCTCTGGAGCACAGAGCTCCGGGCTCTGCGAGATGGGGTGTTTGTGATGCAGAGGAGCAGCTCCCCGCCTGCCTCAGTGTCCCCAGCTCTGCCCATGCAGCTGGGAGTACTAGCAGTGGTCAGGAATGAGCCTTACCAGCCCTTATGGCTCCTCTCCCATCCTCCTGCCGACAGCATATGCTCCTCTCGACCGACCATGTGTGGCACGCAGGATAAGGACATGTGGCTTTCAGTCTTTGGAAAGGGGGGTGGCAGCATGTTCTTGTCTCCCGTTGGCCTTAAAGACCACCACAAGCACGTCTTCTTGTGGGATGAGGAGGACTTTTGGGGCTGCCCCTGTTCTGAAGCTGCGCTGAGCGATGTGCTCAACTCCTCGCTTACGTCTGAGCAGCACTTTAAAAGCAGTTTAACCCGTGTGGGAATCTGGTTACATTGAATAAACCATGAGTGCCCTCCTCATTAAAGGAGGCTTAGACTGAATTAAAATCCTTCTGCTTAATAAATTAGGTTAAAGTCAGCCCAGATTAGAAAAACCCTAAAATAAATCAACCCTCTAGATTCAAGCAGCTCTCGACTGCTAGCTATTTCCTCTGGCTGCTTTTAACCCTGTTTTCTCACTCTCACTGAGGAATGATAACACCACACCAGGCTCTTGGTCGACCTCTGGACCCCCAGCTCAGCTGCTGGGAGCTACAGGGACGGACGTGGGTGACACACTGTCACGATAAAGCCTGCACAGAAACAGCACGAACACCACGTTTTGTGTGCCACAAATACAGTGCTGAGGATTTGGAAGGATGAATCATCATGTGAAGCGAAAACAATTAAGAGATTCATAATCAGGAGGAGGGAAGGCTGGGGCGGGATGGGAAAAGGAAAGAGCAAGGCTGGGATTAGTTACTTCAGAAATATTAATAATATCTCAAGTTACCAAAAGTACTGCACCCCCAGGCCAGAGAAGGGACATAGAGGGGGTGGGATGTTAATATAAAAATGTGATTACATGTCACTATGTCCCACAACCTACACTGACTGCCAGGGAAGCTTTTTTATCTAATTAAAGTATAACAATCCTTTACTTTGGGGCCACAGAAACACTTGGCACAACCATGCTGAGCCTCACCTCTGCAAAGGGAAACGTCTCCCTTTCCATGAAGGGGATCCCTCCCTTTCCCAACCAGGAAACACGGCCCAGGGGGTCAAATGGAATTGGTTTGTGGCAGAAGCCAGGGGAGGGTCCAGGAAAAATCAGGTTCCCTGTGAGACATTTACTACCAAGGAAGGATTTTCCCCACTATCATCTTGTCTGAGCTATGGGGACTGGTCCTCCACTGACGCTGGAGAGCATTTAACAGCGCAGCTGTTGAAGACAGGAGGCTGGGGCAGCTAGTAAACGGCCTAGACGTCAACACACCCATCTCACTGACCTGGGTTTCTGAGGGGACTCTTTGGGCTCCTTTGAACCGAACCAGCTGCTGGTCTTATTCCTCTCATCTCTCCCTGCTGTCGCGTGGACGGATGAGCCATGGGAGGGTCCCACTTTCTCCCCCTGGCCTTTGCTCCCCACGTCACTCTTGTTGCCCCCATGGTGGAAAAGGCTGCCCTTCGCTTTCTTGTCTTCCTTCTTTGTTTCCTCGGGTTGTTTGTCCTTTGTTGTCTCTGTGGAGAAGACCATGGGTGTTGCAGCTTGTGTCGGCTTGTTCTCTGAGCGATTGTTTTCCTCCATCTTGGCTCTGCCCAGATGGTTACTGAGAGTGACGGCTTTTGTGGAAACCTTGAGCTCTTCTTGCAAGACTAAGCTGGGAGGAGACGGGATGAACCTGGGCTCGTCTCTCTGCTGCGTCCTCTCAAAGTTGCTGACCCCCCAAGGCACCTCGTGGGAGTCGGGATGGAGGGGGGTGAAGCCAAAGCCCTCATCCTGACGTCTGGGGACACTGGGCACAGACAGTGGCGCAGAGCTCTGAGGGACAGACACGGGGCTCTTTGGTGCAGGCTCGTCACTGTAAACGTGGCTCCCATTGATGCAGAGGGAAGACCGGGACACGGGATCGTTCTTTGGCTTCAGGCTTTGGATTGCTTTTGGCTCCAGGACCGGGCTGACTTGAGAGACGTCATCACTGAATGCTCTCTTGTGGGTCAGCTTTGGAGATGGCAAGTAGTCTTTCACTGTGGGAAAATAAAACACAAAACAGAGGTGAGGTCATCTGAGTAACAGGCACAGGTATGAAAAGCATCATTATCTTCTACCTGCAAACACTAAGGAGATGTGTAAAATCATACTGGCTTTCTCCCTCCCAGGCTCTACCAGATTATAATTAAATTACTAGAAATGCAAAGCATGGGTCACAAGTATGTGGCTATACTAGCTATACGATATTCTCCCCCAAGCACATCACCTCCCACTGCAGGATCCAGACAGGAGTCTCTGTAAGATGACAAACCCCTTGTCTGAGAGGATCTGAGATTGACAATATATGCAAGAAACTACCCAGAAGCTACTTAAAGGGCTTATGCTTCTGTGTGATTTAAGAGTTTGCATTGAATAAAAGACGATGAGCCTCTGAGCTCCACTCCGACAGGCCAGGCTGCTGCTTTACATGATATAAGCCAGGAGGATCCAGTGCCTGCTTCTCCCTCCCACTGCCTGACCCTGTGGCTATTGCTAATGCTCAGCAGATTTTGGGGGTTACATGGAGAGCCCAGTGAGAACAACTGCCTGAACAGCGTTGATAATACAAGGATGTTTTAGTTACTGCTGAGCAGTGCTTATACAGAGTCAAGGCCTTTTCTGCTCCTCACGCCACCCCACCAGCAAGTAGGCTGGGGGTGCACAAGAATTTGGGAGGGGACACAGCCGGGACAGCTGACCCCGACTGACCAAAGTGATATTCCATACCATGTGACATCAGGCTCAGTATATAAAGCTGGGGGAAGAAAGAAGGGGGGGATGTTCAGAGTGATGGTGTTTGTCTTCCCAAGTAACAACTATGCGTGATGGAGCCCTGTTTTCCTGGAGATGGCTGCCGATGGGACATAGTGAATGAATTCCTTGTTTTGCTTTGCTTGCATGCGTGGCTTTTCTTTTAGATATTAAACTGTCTTTATCTCAGTCCATGAGTGTTCTCTCTTTTACTCTTCCGAATCTCTCCCCATCCCAAATGGGGGCAGTGAGCAAGCAGGTATGTGTGCTTAGTTGCCAGCTGGAGTTAAACCATGACACCCCTTCAGCATGACGCGAGGATGATGGGGCCAGACCGGTGCCTCCACTCACTCTCCAACCATGCACAGGAACGTCACCCACCAGAAACCAAGAGGCATCATGCTGGTGGCTTCACCAGCACGGTGGAAGCAGCATGTACCCAGGGAATCCCATCCAATATGGGAATGTGCTGTCTCCAGCCAATTAAACCATTTAATTATATATTTCGTTTTCAAGGGATGGCAAGAATTAATTCACTACAAGGGCCTTTTTTGTTTGCAAATCGCCGTTCTCCGAGCGCCAAGAGCTCAGATTGCTTTAATCACCGGGAACCGGTCACTGTTTCAGCTTTGCCTCCAAGCCAGAGGCGTCTCATTAGACAGCCAGGCAGCAGCAACATGCTCTGCTTCACCCAGCCCTCTCCCTGGGTCTTACTGCTACAAGTCAGTGTTGGCGACCTGCTTTTAGGGGGCAGAGACGAAACAGTCCTAAAGCACCCCTGTAGCCCACAAGCTCGTGCTGAGCTGCAGAGAGCACATGCAGCATCAACGTAAGTCAGGCTGTTGATGTACAGGCTCAGCGTGAAAAGCAAAATCTTAGACATGTCCCCCCATTCTGGCAAGAATGTTGCTGCCAGCACACAGGTGGTCTCGGAGGGTTAGTGCAGGATGCCACTTTTTAGGTAAGCAATTAGTTAACAGTTTTGCAGGAAAGCCTCAACAGCCCTTTACAAAGAAAAGAAGGAAAAAAAAGGAGGGTGGGGATTAAAACCGTTATCCTCTTACCAGAGCGTTCAGTGGACAGACTGCTGTGTCTGCTCGGGGATTTGGTTACCTCGGGAACATTTGCAGCCAAGCCCAGGCTGGCAGAAGAGATGGTGCTGTCGGATCCCAGGGAGGTGTTGGATTGCGTCAGGGATGACTTGCGCAGCTTGTTCTTCAAGAAGAAGCCCTTGACTTTGGACTTCTTGCCCCCAATGTCGTAGTCATCCTCCATGTCAAGGGCGCCCATGCTGCTGGGGATGATGGCAGAGGCCGACTCCAAGTCGTATTTCTTCTTGCCCTTCACCTTGTCCTTCAGCTTGCCAAAGGGCGACCGTGGCTTGTCCTTCATGGACAGGTCGAACATGCTGGCTGTAAGGTTGTTGCGTGTGAACTGGATGCTCACCAGGATCTCACCACGCTCCTTCTCCTTCTTACCAGCCTTGGAGTGTAGCTTGTGCCACCTGGAGTCAGAGAGGAAAGAAAAGGAAAGGCCCATACATCATTTCCAACAGCCACAAGCCAGAAAGACCTCAGGGAGGATACTGATGGGTGGGAGCTAGCACAAGCATCCCAGAATTCACCTAAGACCTGAGTCAGAGACATGCAAATGCCAAGCACAGGGGTGCTGCATGGGACCTGAACTCTCCCTGAACCACAGTGGCTTTGTAAGAGCTCTGTCTCCGTCCCCATCCTAAAGCACTCCCACTAAATAACCTGGCAAACGCCATCTCTCTTACCCTGGCGTCAGATACTGCGATGCATTTCGGGGCGGGACGGGGGGAAGTTACTGGTGGGCAAATTTTTGTACGGTCAGTTGATATGTTGCTGTGAGCCTGTGTTTAAAAAAAGATGGTGCTTTGTGCTTGCATTTTAAATATTCAAGAGCCAGTGACTCAGAAAAAATCCTTTCAAGTCAGAGACAGTACTGTAATGTCAAAGGCACTCAACGACATTCATTAAAATAACTTTATGCCAAGACCCTCTGTGCCTCACCCTAAATAAATTTGCCTAGAAGTGAAGTTTGCCTAGCAGTGTCCTTGCGTCAAGCATTTAGAGGATGCTGCATCCCAGGAGCTATTTATGGGCAGGAGGAGCTGCCATGCAGCACCTACCCTATTCAGCCCAACCCTACCCCACCCAACCCTACCCTACCCAGGTTACTGGATTTTTGGGAAATATCTGCATTCTCACAGCCGGCCGATGGCAGTCTCCAGCCTGTGGTACAGCTCTGGGATCTGCAACGACCTGACGTGATGGTGGAGGATGCAGCACACCTATACATCCATCACCTTCCCCTCCAAATCCCTCAATTCTGCTGATACATCTGTAAAATCTGAGGCAGCCGGAAGCCTGAGCTGAGAAGGGAAAAGGACTTTAATGCCGCCCATGCCAGTTGCCAAAGCGCAGGACCATGCCACTGGGGCTGGTGAGAGCTCCCAAATGAGATACTGGCCATATCCACCAGCACAAAAGCTTCAACCATCTCCACAGTAGATTAACGGAGGATGCTCCCCCTTGCCCTGCCCCACACAAAACCCACAATGCCGACTTTGCTCACAGAGATGGAAAGAGCATAGGAAAAGCCTTCAAAACATACACTGCACAAGGGAAAAAAAACTCCCAACCTCCATTTAGGGCCCAGTCCTTCTGCAGGGAATAACCTGTGCACTGGCAGGGCAAGGAGCAACCCTTGGTATGTGATAGGAGAAAGGACTTGCCTCCTGCCAGCTGGAATGAACGGTGGGTGAGAGGGCACCAAAGCAAGAGATGCCCAGAGACACCTTCTAGTTCTCCAGTTCACAGTGGTACCATGGTCAGACAGGACAGCACAAATCACAGGCCACAAGGGAACCATTTCTTCCCCCAGATCGCTGCTGACCTAGTGGTCCTTCCCTCCCCTCTCCTCCCATAAGATGCCTCATCTTTCTGCTCCGGTTCCAGGCACTGCTTGCGGGGTGGCTGCAGCAGGATGAGTGGGTCTCCAGCATGGCAGCTGCCCAGCATCTCTGATGCCTCCCAGAATCGACGTATTAAAATTCCCCTTAACAAGGTGCAAGGAAATCTGTAGGTTCAGGATGGACCCTGTTACTCCATGACATGCTTCACAGGCAAAGCAGGCAGCAACAGGAGGTAGAAGAAATTTCTAGACTTGGGTTAACAGTTTCCCAATGATTTCCCAGAAAATAAAAATCCCAGCGGTGTTTTACATCCACTTGAAAAGTGAAGTCACTGAAAAGAAAAAAAAAAGGGAAGGAAAATGTGAAGGGACAGAGATGGGTGTGACCACGCTGAAATCACCAGGGCAAGAAGAAACTTGAATCGCATCCTCCAGATGTTTCTGAATTACTGCTGGGGATGTTATCGCATGTGGGATGAAGGGAGGAGCTGGAAAGCCTGGGGAGCCTACACTGTACCTCATGAAGAGGGCACAAAACCCCTAATTCCCTGCTGGGATGCCTGGATAAATAACACGAGTGCACAGCTGGAAGCACCCAGGTCATTCACCACACAATTCAGGTGCCACCGAAATGCAGGAAGGCCAGCACCTGTGACTTTGCTGGGCACAGACATGGGGTTAAATCCCCAGTGAACCCCTTCCTATTCCCACCACTTGCTTATCCCACCCCATACGATGTCCTTTGAAAAATTTTCAGTATCCAGGCTCCAAGCTTGAAAATATCCAGGCATGCAGAAAAAAAAAAACATGAAAAAAAAGCAGCATTAACCCCTTGCAGCAAGTCATCAGCTGCAAAGAGACATCCAAATGGCTGATCCGCTGCCAGGGAGCAGTTAGGGCAGCAGGAGCAGGTGAGTCAGTAGACTCTTCCTGTAGGAGTGGTGAGGAAAAGGCTGCTTGGAACGGGCTGTGGCTACAGCACATTAAGTATTATGTTGCTCAGTTTAATGCAAGAGCTGGAAGAAGTTCAAGAGGGAAGGGCTGCAGCAGCCTGCCAGCTGGGAGAGGAGAGATTTGGGGGCCGAATCATTTAGCAGGAAAAGAAAAAAAAACTCGCAAGTAGTTTTTATGTCTTACGTCATCCCATGGAAAAAAAAAATAGAGAGAAAATCTGGGTGGATTAACATAAGGAAAGGCACAAGCTTGAGGATGATGAGACGTAACAGCCCGTAAAAGCCCTCCACTGGCTCAGCTCATGTGGATATGCTCTCAGCATCTCTCGTCCCATTACTTATAATATTGTGGTCCTCAAAATTAATTTGGGTGCTCAGTGGCAACGCCTTTGAAAGAACAAACCTTAAAACCTGATCTGCTTCAAAAAGAGTCCGTTCAAGGAAAAACCTCTGCTTATGTTGGTGCTGGATTAAGGACCTGTTTTTGCTTCCCAAGACCTGATCAGCAGTCAGCGAGCTGTTGGGACTACATCTCAAACAGGGAACAGAGCTATTTTTAGGCTAAGCTCTAAGTTTACAGCACAAGATGAGTGTTTGGGACGATTAAGTTGTTCCATGTTGGGATTTTATTTTATGAATCAGTTCCAGTGGAAACAGGAGGTGCAAACATTGCCTCGGCTGGGATGTGGCAGGAGACTGGGAGTGGGGCGGGTTTCAAGTCTCAGCCCAGACAAACACAAACTCTGCAGCATCTCTTCACTATTAACCCCATCCCACACCCACTGGTCTCCTATGTTTCTTGCACAAGCTGCCCTCATGGGGAAGCCCTGGGTGGGGGGTTCTGGATTGAGGCCAGAGTCCAAGTCTCTGCCCAAGTCTTAGAGGGACATGACCTCTTTCATGGGACCAGACAATATGCTTGGAAAAACAAACCAGCTTCTGCCCGTACAAACCCTTTTCCAAGTCTAAAAGAGCAGCCGTGGGCTTCGCAGCTTAGGCTCAGACCAATTGCTCTGAATTTCACTGTGTTAAATTAATAAGACTATGGAAGAGGTGCTGGCACCGAGGAGCGCAGGGAGATCGAGAAAGCAGTGTCAAGCATGTCCAGCACTGGGAACCTGGAACTGCAAGGACCCGCTTCTCAGAGGTGTTTTGGAGGCCTCTCTTGAGGATGGTGCCACCAGCTTGGGTCCAGCTCCTTGCTGCACAGGACATCCAGGACAAGCCACCCATCTCTGGTCACCTAATCCCGGGGTGCTGTTCTTAGTGAAGTTTGGAGGGGTCACAGCCTGACAGACTTTGCTAGTTAAAAAAACATTAAATTAAACCGTCTGTCTTGTCCTAGTGCCAGAGCTGGTGGTGATTGAGAGCAGGATTGCTCCTAGCTAAGGAGACATGCTTGGTGCCTGAGTCTGTGCTCCTTCTCTTGCTCCCTACAACGGGAAATGGATCTCCCCCTTGAACACGGCACGGAGGATGAAACCTACAGCTTCCCAGCCTGCTGGTCCTGTATCAACGCCCTTCTGCTCTGTGGAGAACTGCTCATTTCCACCCGTCAGCTACTGCCCACCTCCACTGCAAGGAGATGCTTCTGCTGAGACACCTTGGCCCTGGCCATATGGAGAGCCGGGTTTCCTCAGAGACATCTCCAACGTGACATGTCCAGGGAACACAGCTCAAGCCAGCTTGAAGACACGAGTTGCATGTTCAGGCAATTAGCTTTTGCTAAAAAAACTATAATCTTCCCTCTTACATCCCATGGTCCAGTGCCTCTGTGCGTTGGGTGCCTGCTTGCAGCATTGCACCACGCTGGGTGCAAATCTCCCCAAAGGCAAAGGCCAGGGGAGATCCCCCTGATCCCAGCATCACCCTGGGATCTGCCCTCCACGGATACTGCAGCAGGGAAGGGGCAGGCAAGCACCCAGGCCCCGGGGATGCCTACAGGAGGAAGGAAGCAGCAAGCTGCCCCAGCACACAGGGACGGGAAAGGAAACCTCAAACAGAAAACTGCCCGCAGACGCCCCGGAAAAGGGAAGCAGCTGGAGGCCCCTGCAAGCTCTTGGATGGCTCCTGGGAAGCCAGATGTGCTCTGGGGGTTTGGCAAGCTCACATCCCACTGCAGTAACAGTGCTTGTGAGCACCAATGTATGGTGGAGGGCTCCCCAGCCCCCCTGCAAGGCTGTGCACGCTCATTTAGGTCACTATGTTTAATCAGCACATCCAAACTGCCTCCAGACAGTTTCAGTAAAACCCTTTCCTGCACAAAGGCTCCTCTCTCCTCCTACTCGCCTCCACTGAGTCAAGGAGAATGGTGAGCCACACAGCACGGCTGCCAAAAGACAGGTTTGGGAGGAAAGGCAGAAAGCGCCTGGCATCTATTTTTACATTTGCTGTTGCTGGGATCAATTGGAGCAGCAAGGGAGGCATGGAGAGCAGAGCACAAAGCACTGCTCTAACTCCAGGCCTCCAAAAAACATGTGCTTTCCCCCATCCTCCAGCAGCATCCCATACCGGAAAACCAACTAGTGCTGAGCAAAGGGAAAAAAACACCCTGGCAAGCAAACAACGTAGGAGCTGTTTGTTAAGGAGGGAAAGTGACCCCACGGAGGATGATGACTGGATGGATTTGCTCGGGGTCAGCGCCTGGTTTGCAGTGTCTCCCGTCCCCTGCTCTTCATCCTTCATTGGGCTGCAAGTGACTGTTTATGGGGGGCATGGGGAGCCCCCACTCCTAGAAACCTTGCCCCAGCACCTCCTAGGACGGGAAGCCAAGATGCTGGGATGATCACAGAGACACGGAGCCAACCGTTAACAGAAAGGCAATGCTGACTGTGGTGTGGGGATCCCACAGGATACTGACCCCAGGCTTTCTGTCACTTTGTCTCTTCCACGACCCCTTCCTGATTAAGCAACTCCTTCAGCACAAAACCAAAACCAAGCACGAAGCCCAAGCCCCAATCCTGTCAGCAGCTTTGCAAGTCGTCATCCACAGCGATCCGAGCTTATTTCATTGGTTTGGGATTCCTACAGTCACGACACTGGAATGAGATCAGGCAAGCAGGGCGGTGCATGCAACACGGCTCTCAGAGGTGCTGTGTGCACTATCAGGGCACCATCCTGCCCTACTTTCAGGCAGGATGTGGGTCCTTCCAAGGAGGACCACCCTTGCTCTCCCATGGCTGTCCAAGAGATCCCCATCCACTCTCCAGGTCAGCCAGACCTACCTTGCCTCAACAGACCTGTCCAACACGCCTTGGGTACCTTCAGCAATGGCTCCCCAGTTTCACTGCCAGACTGGTCCCAGTACTTTACTAGCAGTGGATTCAAGAGAGGTTCCTTGAATGGTTAAGTCCTTTAGCAACTCGCAGTGTTCATGGATGCACACGGGGAAGGATACACAGCTGGAGCATTTCTATAGCACTTCAGTGGTCAGACGCTTCTCAAAACCCTCCCAAAACCACTCAGCATTGTCGGGGTGGCTGAGGTTCTCCTCAACCCAAACAGAAATGCTCCTGCCCTGCGCCAACTCACCCACCTGAGCTGCAGTATGCAGCAAGAAACAGCCCAACACAGAGCCAACAGCTCTTCCCCAACCACACCAGCCTGTCATTTACTGCTGATTCATTCCTGCAACAAGGTCCTCCCCGCTTCTGAAAAGAGCCCAGAGTCTTTAATTAAAGACTACTTGGGCACCTACAGCAACAGAGAGAGCAGCACGGAACACAGAAAAGGCATCCAGGGAAAACACAAATGTTGGCAGAGAAGGGGCACCACTCCTTCTGGCGTGACCCCCTTGATGGGCACGGCACAGGCAGCAAAGAGGCATTTCAGCGAGACGAGAACTGAAACAGCCCTGCGGAAACATGCACATCGCATAATGCCAGGAGGAAGCTCACCTACCCGAGAAGGGAAGCATAGAGTGGAAAATACCCCAACCCTGGGGAGTTTTGTGCTTTTTGTCTAGGTTCGTGTTTTTGACACAGATTCCCCCGCCGGTGCTGGGAAGATTTTCTGCAGCGTAGGTTCATTTCATGTTGGTTTTGGATGGCCTATTTTGCAAGGTGATCCCTGTAAGCTGCTAAAAGCACAGATGGAAAATAAACACAGGCTGATTCCCCCGCGGATGGGGAAGAAAGGGCTCGAGCAGCTGAGGTGGGAAGAAGTTCATCTCTGCAAACGTTCCTCTGAGAAGTGCTCAAAAACAAACTTGAACAAACCAACCCCCCACAGCTCGTTAGATAATTCAGCTCACTGCTAACGAAGAAACTCAACCCTGCTCCTCTAATGGGTTCCAGCCTTGACACGACCAGCTCAGCTGCTCAAGAGAGTACTGGCTAAAGGGGATGTCAGAAACAAAGAGCAGAAGCCATATGTGGTGACGGGCACAAGAGGATGGACCTACGGACTTGGTGCGGGTGCTCCAAGCAATGTATTGTTGTAGCCAATGCGGGAGCACGGGACAACAGGGACCCCCATGAGAAAATCCCACCACTGACTCACACCCACGCCAAGACAGAGAAAGCCATCCATGCTCTGCCATATCCGTGCCCTACTGAAGCACTTGTCCCGCGACTCGCAGGACAGGAACAGAGATGATGTCACTCCAGTGGGTCTCAGTGGCAAGGAACAGCCTGCAAACCTGCAAGGCACAATGAAAAACAGCCCTGCTTGCACCCACAGCTCACTGGCAAGCCTGGTGCAACACCCAGACTGTGCTACGCAGCCGGTGCTCCAGGCACATAGCCTGCAGCACCTCAGTGCTCCATGCACAAGGTCCATCCCGGCAAGGTCCTGAGCATCCTCACTCCTGCATCCCAGTGGGACCCTGCTGCCTGGCACCTCCACTTGGCTATGGGGGACTGGGGTGGCCCAGACCTGCAAAGCCCCCAGACAGGCTGTTTTCTTGACCCTGTACACAGAGGAGACAGAGGATGGCTGCCCAGCCACCCCACTGCCCCCAAATCTGCCCCTACGGCCTCTGTGCTGGCTGGCAGAGGCAAACAGGGGTGTGTGACAGCATGGAGGGGGATGATTTCAGGAGCAGGGTAGACACCAGGGATGGAGAAGAGCTATCAACCACCAGGACAGTGTTGGCATGACAGCAAGGGGGGGCAACTTGATCACAAATCAATTTAGGCTAAGAAGATCAGAGGCCTTCCCCTCTCTAGCGCAGGATGGGCAGGTATGAAGAGGAAGGGAGGGAAGATTTAAGAAGCTGTAAAATGGAGCATGAAACTTTTATGAATGAAGAGGAGATAGTAATAGCAGGAGACAGAAAGTGATCTCTTCAGCTATATTTATCTGTTTATGCTCCACAGCGTCCAAGGTTTGCATCCTCTGAGTTGTGAACAAGCCAATAAACCACATTTGTGGTCACCAAATGACCTGAACTGCCAGGCCAGCACTGCCTGGGCACAGCAAGACTAGGGGAAGAGGCGCCCATGCGAGGACAGGAGAGGAGGCAGCGCTGGCGATCCGCTGACCTGCTGCACAAAAAGCAAGGGCACAAAGAAAAGTTTAAAAACCAAGCCCGGAGCTGACTTTGCAGGATTGCAAAGCACAACTGATACAGAGGAGCTGTTCCACAGGTTCCCCCGGTGCACCTGCTTTTGGGGAGCTACTTAATGCACAACTCAACATGCACAGGACGGGCAGGAGAAACACGTTTGTGCTGTAAATCCTTTTCCACTTCCAGCTGGGAAGCGCATCACGGCAGGGCTTGCACGGGGAACCTAGTACCTAGAGGCAATGCAAGACTTGGGAATGCAGCACCTGTCCTCCAAAGGGGAAACCAACCCCAAGGGCTCCATGCAGCTTAGAATACCGGCTACACCCGCTTTGGCAACAGGTCACGCATCGATTGGTTGTTCATCGCATCAACAGACACTGCAACCCACTCTCGGGCATGAGTCACGCACGCAAAAAAGGGGTAAAAAGGGAACAAATCTTAAGCCCAGCAGCAGGTTGCTGTAATTACACACAGCTTTATCCTTGGTGGACTTGCTGGTGAAGAGACCCATACCCTGGAAATGCAGAGCTGGGGAGGCTGCAGGGTGCTGCTCCGGGGACAGGGCTCCCAAACCCCAAGCCCTGGCTGGAAAGGCTGTCCCACTGGAAACCCAAACCCTGCATCCCCAGCTAAGCTTCTGACAAAGAAAGCAAATTCCCATGGCAGTTATTTGCACACCTTTGCCGAGCACAGGCTCCAACAAGCCCCGGGGTGGGAAAAGAGGTGGCAGCGAAGGCTTAAAAGTCATTTTCACTTGACAGACCACATGCACAAAGCATGCAAGGTCTTTTTTGGACTCCAATTGTCAAGAAAGCCCCGTGCAGCAGCTGTGCAGAGGCAGCAGACCATGCCAGCATGCCTGCAATGGACCAGCGTCCAAATCAAGAGGAATTCAGCAGGCGAGACGACACCAGAGCTCCCAGAGCCTGTGGGGTTACCTGGGCCAATGAGCCCATTCTCCCTTTGTGCAGGCACCTATGTAAGCGTGTTTGCAAGCTGGCTACAGCAGACGGGCAGAACAACCCAGTCTAGACTCTGCCCTGGCAGCAGCCATGGCACAGACACGCTCTCCACCCCAACAGATGCTCTCCCTCCATTGACAGTGACGAAGAAGAGGGGTGCTTCCAGCAGACCCCTGAGCTGTAACACATCACTCCAAGGGACCATGCAGCCGGGGTGCAGCAATGCTACAGTCGAGCAGATTCCCCCAGGAACCACAAAGAGAATCCCCCATAAACTCCTCTCCTGCTGTGGATGATGCCTTTGAGCCATGCAGCTCAGGGCAGCATGATGACACATCCCCTTGGAGGGCCAGAGGAGCAGAGAGCAGAGCCCACCCTGCCTTCCTGGTCACCAAAGAGGAGGGACTGGCAAGAAATAGTTTGCCAGGGTCTGTAGGGAAGGGAGGGAGTCACCTTGGAAAGGTGAACCGAGGTGGCGAGGCTCCTAAAGCATGGCGTGAGCACTAGGTGAACTCAGCACACGCAATAGCACCAGCTCCACCCACGTCTGGAGCTTTGTACCAACAGGTTTGAGGTGTTTTCTGGGCTGGCTGTGGGTTTTTCTGCAGCTGCTAAGGGAAAAAGATAGCTGGAGGCGGTTAGGGCTCTGCCAATTAGCGTGAAACAGAGAAAGAAGCCTGAATCTGCAGCTTTTTGGTTTTTAAGATGACAGAGGGTGACAGGCCAGTGCTGTCGGCCACTGACAGCCCAAACTCAACATGCCAGAGTTGCAAAGCTGGGATCAAACTGCTCAAACACCTTTAAACAAAACAAAACAAAAACAACAATAAAACCCCAAAGCAGAGCCTTCCCAGAGCTGAAGAGAGGAAGGGCCTTAAACCTCTTCAACTGACCTCAGCAACTGGGTGAAAATGGGGTTAACTGGGTAGGTAGGAGCAAAATTAAGCACTGCCACCATTCTGTAGGCAGCATCACCTTCGAGGCTTTCCCAGGACAAGCTGGAGACGAATGTCCCTAACACAAGGCCTGGCTGCCTCCTGCCCAGCCTTGCTTCCAGCAGTGCAGGGAGCATCTCGACCTGATTTTTGGCAGGACTAACTCTCTCCTCCCCCTGCTCGGTGGCGTTTCGACACAGCAGGGTGTTTCCTGGCTTGGCTGAGATGCAACAACCCCTCAGAGCTGCCCTTCCACCCCAAAAACAAAGATTTCATCACAGCTGCTGTTCTCGGCCACCCTGAAAACCTTCATGAGCCTTGCTGAGCACCTCTGATCAGAGCCCCTGAGGAAGAGGCCTCTGTTTGCCCTCATATTAAAACTTTCCACCCCAAAACTATCACGGAGCAGCCATTTCCTCTCTGCCCCACTGCAAGGTCTCTTCCTCTCCTAGGCTTAAGGACAGACGTGCAGAGGACACAGCTGCAGCAATTTGGCCTCGGCTTATGCCTGATACGGAGTAGAAAATGAGCTCTGACCCTGGCGCGAAAATCTCCCCTAAAAGATGTAGATGGAAGCCAGGGCCACGGTGGGAACAGCAACAAGCACAAACCACCGCATCCAAGAGAGATGCCACAGCCAAGAGCCCGCAGGCCACAGCGCGTGCTCTGCTGCTAATGATCTCCACTGATTTTAATTTAACAAGGGAGGGCGACAGCCACAAGCACACCATGGGCTGACAGCAGTCCAGAGGGGCTGGTGGTGGAGATGAGAGCAGGTCCATGCCTGGGGGAAATACAAGAACAGTGCCAGAGAAGGCACATTACCCGTCTGCCCTTGCCGCAGCAAGGAAGGAACGTGATGGGTACAACCAGCAAGGGGAAGGGAAAAGTGCCTGATCTGGGGCTTAGCTCAGGAAGGACCAACAGACAGTGAGGAAGCCCCAGCAGGGATTCGGGGACTGTCCCTTGGCCCTGAGGGTGCTTCTCACCCCTCTGAGGTCCCAGTGCCATTTTGCTGCTAGGCAGGTGGGCAGCATACATCATAGGACAATGATGTGACCTTCTGGAGGGCTTCTCAATCACCCTGGGGCCAAAGCAAATTCAAAGCAATGTTCCTCTGAGCCACCTCCGTCTCAGCCTGTTTCTTCCGCCCCAGCCATGCTGCTTCTCCTTCCCTGTGCCAAGCCACACAGCTGCAGGCAGGGATAGGGCTGAGGAGTGCATTCTCCAACCAGCTCTGCCAGCCATCTTGGCATGACTCCATGACACCTTCTTCCCAAGCCCAAGGAAATCTCTGTCCCTTCTCCACTGAGCCTTGCCCCAGAACTGAGCTCCATCAGGATGTGGGGGAGAGAAGCTTAGCACCCAGGGAAAGGTTTTGTACCCCAACTAGCTTCTTTACTGATGGAGAGCAAGAAGAATAAGATCTCGTTCCTGCTTGCCAGGGTAGAGATGCTGCAGCTGCCCAGGCAAAGCGCTGCACACAAGCCCAGACCCCTCCAAGCAACCAGCCACTCCACAGCTGGGGAGGGATGGGAACAAGTAAAGGGAACTACAGCAGGGAGGGCTTTGGGGAATTTAGAGCTGGGCTAATTTTGCATGGGTAACAACTCCACAAGACAAGTTCCCTGTCGCAGAGACACCAAAGGCTACTCGCTGCCATTGCTCCTCATCCGAGGCAGCAGCCCGCAAGCAACTGCAAGTCACTGCAGGAAAACACCAGAGCCAGGAATCACAGCTCCTCTGCTACGCTTACTGTCCCCTTACACGCAGGATTCCAGTACTGCAAAGCCCTGGATTTTGCTCTCTGGAGACCGAGCTCCAGAGCCAGCAGATCTTCACCCTGGAAGGCTCACAGCTTTAACCTTCCCCTTTGCCATGGGGCTGTGAGATCTTAGGGGAAGCAAGCAAATGAAAATGAGATTTCAAAAGGGGAGAGAGGAGGGAATGACAATTAGGGTTTTTCTTCGCTCAGCTGTGCTGGTTTTGGCTGGGACAGAGTTAATTTTCTTTACAGTAGCTACTATAGGGCTATGTTTTAGATTTGTGCTGGAAACAGTGCTGATAATACAAGAATGTTTTAGTTACTGCTGAGTGGTGCTTATACAAAGTCAAGGCCTTTTCTGCTCCTCACGCCACCCCACCAGCGAGTAGGCTGGGGGTGCACAAGAAGTTGGGAGGGGACACAGCTGGGACAGCTGACCCCAACTGACCAAAGGGATATTCCATACCATGTGACATCAGGCTCAGTATATAAAACTGGGAGAAGAAGAAGGAAGGACGTTGTGAGTGATGGCATTTGTCTTCCCAAGTAACCGTTACATGTGATGGAGCCCTGTTTTCCTGGAGATGGCCAAAAACCTGCCTGCTGATGGGAAGTAGTGAATGAATTCCTTGTTTCGCTTTGTTTCTGCACATGGTTTTTGCTTTACTTATTAAACTGTCTTTATCTCAGTCCATGAATGTTTTTGCTTTTACTCTTCTGATTCTCTTCCCCATCCCACCAGGGGACGAGCAAGCAAGCAGCTGTGTGTGCTTAGTTGCCAGCTGGGGTTAAACCATGACACCAGCCTAGGAAACTCCGGGTGCCTACCATCCCTCCCTGCCATCGGCCTCACATCCCATGGAACAAAATCAAGGCCCTTTCAGGCCCCCACGCAGCCAGGTCCAAGGTCCAACCCCACAGGTGTTACGGTGTACCTCCTGTCCTCCCCAATGCCAAGCCCCCACCATGCCACCCACCCAATGGACCACATTGGCCAAGGGGAAAACGCAGCTTGACAAGTGTCAGATCGAAGCTCTCGTCTCGTTGCAGCTGGAGGCATTTCCACCCTCCTCAGATGCTGCGTTGATGGGGATGGACACAGAGGTAACACTCCCCAGCTCGCTGCCACACCGCAGGGAAGGCAGGATGAGCCCCCGCCGGGGACTGCAACGGCATTTCCTGGATGTCAGGAAGCAGAAGCGATAGCTGCCTTGTGAGTCCAGAAAAAAAACTCTTCTAGGCTGAGCCCTTGTTTCAGAGGGACTGACTATCCCATTGTTACACTGCCAAACTACCACGTCTCCCCCCTGTGCCAAGCCGGCAGTGCTCGAGGACCCTCGAGCAGACCGTTATGGTTGGACACGGTGATAGTCACCATGCCAGTATGCAAGCACTTCATTGCACAGCCTCATCCTGCTGGGAACACTGGGCTTTGGGCTCCCCAAAAATGAGGCAGGACAGAGAGCTGCAGGGACTAGGTCACAGGGGAAGAAGTGAGGGCCAGGAGCATCCCACCAGGGCAGGGCCACAGCAAAGGGTTTTCCTGATGCAGAAAGGTACTGCGTCCGGAGACATGCATCGGGCTCAGCTGGGCAGTAAAAGGCATGGGTTAAAAACCAAAACACTACATGGGCTGACGTGGGAAGGGAGAAATGATGCTCGGCACTGTTACTTTGCTTGCCAACCCCAAGCTTTGGAGATGGTTGAGCATGGGACAAGCCTTAGGATGCCCAAAAAGGCCATGAGAGCTCTCAGACTGCTCTTGTGCAACTCCAAGAGTTGATTTTCTCCCAGGCAAAACACTGAAATGACCGAGACATTCAGCTGAACAAGGCAGCTCATAAACACCCCTGGATGCCGGTTGACGGCTCGTTCCTGGACAAGAGTCCAAGTTTGACGGAACATTTTCCATCATGCTGAAAACAAGTATAAAAATCATCGCTGGTAAAGTTTCCATGCAACAAAAATCAGCAGGAAAAATGAGAGCAAGGTCAACACACTGACAATGGAGGCCTTTTTTTAAGCAGGGTCCCATTCCAACCAGCAGTAGTTTTATGCCCAGTAGCAAAGATTGCAGATGGGGTCCTAAAAACCAGCATATGGCAGAGACTCAACTTATACATCCCTCATTCGGGGACCAATGGTTATCTCTGCTGCACAGGCATGGGTGCGCTCCGTGGTGCAGTCCCAGAGCAGGGGAGCCTGTGTTTGTTTTGCTGTTTTTTAATCTGGGACTAAAATTTCCTCTTAAACAAAGTTGTTTACAACAGGGCCGAACGAGACATCAGAAGGCAGTTGGAAGCTTACGCAGCTCGCAGAGCCAGACCCCCAGGGCTCCCCCCAACACTTCTGCTACCCAGCTGGACACACGCCAGCACTCGGAACCCTCCTCCAAAATAAGCTGCAGCCCGTTCCACGCTGCAGACCTACCACCCACCCTCAAGACACCTTCCAGCTCAGGGGTTCAAGAGAACGGAGATGTTAGGGGCACAGGGTGAGAGCTCTCCATCATGTTTTCTGTGTTCAGTCCCATCACTGGGGGCCACGGGCAAAGATAAAGAGCCTTAAAAGCTCTTGCGATCCAAAACGGCACGAGGGGAAGTGAATTTTCCTTATGCAAGTGAAGGTACAGGAAGGGAGGGAGACGGTCAGCAAAAGTCCTGGGGATCTCCTGCCTCACAGCCCATATGCCCTTCTTGGGCTGCAGTAAGAGTACCACTGCGGTGACCAGCAGCCATGACAGGCAGCATGGGGTCCAGCCACATTGGACGTTGCACCCGTGGGATTAACAGCCCCTGACGCTGAGACCTTTGAGACGAGACCACAGGCTCAGCCTCCTGCTGCCTCCTAAAAGACTGTCACAGGGCCCCCTGCTCTGCACAGCTTCGTAAACTTTTGCTAACAGGAGTGCGGCTTTCCTCAAGACATGGCTCCTACCCCAGCTCCCAGCGCAGGGCTCCCTACCCAAACCGCAAAGAGGACGGAAAGTTATTTCACATCCTCCCATGCAAAAACAACACATCTCTCCCGGCGCGCCCAAAAGGCTGCAGATCAGCTCGCTCGCTCTGAAGTCTGAGCACAATGCTGGTTTGAATTAGGCCTGAAGAATTCAGATCCAGCTCCTCCGACGCCGCCCATTCTCCAGGCAGTGCTAATAAAAGCAAAATAAACGCTGGAGGGGAAACACTCAGACACTAACTCCAGGGTTAGTCACTTTTCCTCTGTGCCCACGCTCCCATTTTAGGGCAAGCAGGAGTCTCCACGGGCTGCAGATGCAAACGAGCCGCATTTCTCCACGGGAAAAGTTTTTCCGACCCCTTTTCACACTAATCCCACTCTCCAGGAACGAGGCTGCGCTGTCTGCCAAGCCCCACCCCCCCCCCCGCCACCTCCCCGGCTGTGCCCGGGGTAGGAGGGCGAGGGAGGCTCCTCTCCAAGCCTGAAGCTTCAGGCAGCAAGCCAGCCGAATTCCTGGGGTCCGGGGGAGCCAGTGAGCGGCAGGGAAGCTCCCAGAGCCTCGCAGCAGCCCAGCCAGGTCTGCGTGCATTTCTCTGCCTGGCAAAGGCTAGAAAACATTATTATTGTTTTAAACTCTTCTGGGGGAAGGAGGAAGAACAGCAAATCCCCCACACACAGGGTTTTAATGCTGGAGGCAACATAGGGCTGGTGTTTGGTCCTCCGAACCAGGGACCCTCCTGCAGCAGCACAACAAACCAGGTCAGACCGACAGCCCCACCGAGCTGGGGGGGGAGCTGCAAAGCCACCGCAGCCAAAGGAAGGACAAACCATTGTGAGCATCTGTGCCATGGCTTCCCAGGAGTGACAGACCCCAAGGGAACCCTCCCGGGACACAGAGATACCTCCCAGCATCCTGTCCCCCAGGACCCCCTTCCCAGGGGAAGAAAGGATTCCGTGATGCCTTGTCCCACACGACCCCCTTGCTGGGTGGATGGAGGGACCCTGTGCCACCCCATCCTCCACAACTCCCTTCCTGGAGCACAGATGTCATCCTGCACCCTGTGATGCCCTTCCTGGAGCAACCACGGGCCCTGTGATACCATGTATCCTGCAATGCCCTTCCTGGGTCATCCATGGACCCTGGGCCACCCTATTCTCTGTCACACCCCTCCCAGAGCACCCACGATCCCTACAATGCCCCATCCCCCGTGACACCTTTCTTGGAGCATGCACAGCCACTGTGATGGTGGATGACCTCCTGCAAAGCCCTTCCTGGGGCATGCCAGAACCCCATGACACCCTCCCTACGGTGTCCATGGACTCTGTGGCACCCTACCTCCTGCAGCACCCTTCCTGGGACACTCACGGACCCCGTGATTCCCTGACCCTGGCAACACCCTTCTGGGAGCATGCACAGACCCCACCACACCCCACCTCCTGCAATGCCGTTCCTACGGCACGCATGGACCCCATGGCACCCCATCCACTGCGACGCCCTTCCTGGGGCTCACACAGACCCATGCCACCCATCCTGAGGCCCGCAGCGACCCCGTGACGCCCATCCCAGAGGCCTCCCCTGTTCTGCCCCCACGGGTGTCAGGCAATGCCCGGCAGGACCCACTCACCGCTCGTCCGGCGCGCGGCCCTGCTGCAGGGCGGGCTCCAGGGGCACCAGGGCCTGGCCCAGGAAGCGGTCCATGCCCACCAGGGCCC
>VZSZ01011246.1:102850-135685 GCA_013398815.1 Ibidorhyncha struthersii | reverse complement strand
TGGAACGTGCATTGGGTAGATGCTCCACTGCATTTGTACCTGTCCAAACGCGTTATAACCGTAACACTGGGGTGCAGGGAGAGAAGGACTGGGGTCATAGCACGGGGGTTATATGGTTACCCGCGTACGGTGTGGTCGTGTGAAGGTGGTTGCATCAGACCGAGCAGCTTGGAAAGACAGAGTATCTGCTCATTACTTTTGAGTCATCAGTGCGCTTTGAGAGATGGAATTTGAATAAAGAAAGGTGAGTACGTTGTCCCAACCGCAGTCGTCTTGGCGAAGAGATTTTTGGGAGATGTACAAGTGCTCGGAGAAGAGAGAGGTGGCAGCACTAGATCCAGGATCTGAGGGGTGGGAGGGGAGTGGATGGGATGGATGGGAAGGAACGCAGAGGGAGTCAGGAGGACATGACCAGGGATAATTACTTGATACTTTTACTGTAGGCGGCCATTTGTTCTGTATAATTTAGGTAGGTGTTTATGTAACTTTTAATTACCAGCTGCCTGTTTTTCTGTTTATGAAGGTTGTGATTTTGCTTTGTTGCAAAATAACTGTCGTCTAGCAAGTTGAGATGCCTATGCAAGAATGTGAAAATGTTGTTTGTTTGGGTTTTTTAATCAATGCAGTACACGCCTGATCCTTGCTGTGATATTTCACGTGCCACGCGCTAGAAAATGTCCATGTTAGTGGAAGAAAGTTATGGTGGGGCATACTTGTACTTGTGTTTCTCATGGGTGTCCGTTTGAGAACTGAAATTCCAGTTTTGGGGGTTTAATATTTGTGTGAGTCTTGTGCAGGAGACGAAAAGCAGATAATTCTAGCTAATGACTTCAGAGACATCGTACATGGGCCTGGCTGTTTTAGGGGCTAGCCTGACAACCATGAGGAATGTAGTCCCTTTTCAGGGCCTGCTATTATATTTTGGGCACTTAAAGTATGAAAACAGTACAGATATTTTTCCTTCTAGTGCTTCTTGCTTTTATTTTCAGGGAATGGCAGGGTCCCTTGCTTTAATTTTACTTTCTTCGAGTTGTGAAAGGAGGGCTTGCAGGCCCTGGCTGCTCTGGAGGATAGACCTTCAGGATGAAATGGTCATCTTGGTCTTTTGGTTTTTATTACTAGTTTAGTCTAGTACTGGCTGTCTTTCTGTGTGCTGTGTTATGCACTAGCTTTATAAGATCAAGATGTAGCGGTTGAGAAGGATCCCCTTTTACTTGTTTCATATCACAGGTTGCTTCAGCACTTGCAGAGTTGATTATCTTCTTTTCAGTATGTGAACTATCTGGAACTTTGAGTTGTCCTGCTCCATGTATGTATAAACAGCAAAATGATGTGGTTCTGTTTGGATTCAGTAGAGCTTGCACATTTGTTTTGTCTTTTCATCTGGCACTTTTATTTTTTGTAGAATGGTGATGAAACGCAGTAGGTAGATGCAAGATGTCTTCTGCTAATACGTCCGGTACGAACATCCGGATACTTAGCATCCCGTTATGGTCAGATAAGCACAGTAAGGACCTGGCTGAGGTTTTGTGAATGCTGTCTAGCAGAGTTGTTATGGTGAAAAGTAAAGATGTCCAGACATGACCTTGAGTCTGGAAAATGTAGCATAATTGCAGTTGTCCCGAGATAGAAAAGCCTTATCTAATTAGGGGTTTGAAGGTTTTACAGTTGCACTGTTTAGGTTTTCACTTGCCTATGCCACATGCTGGCGATGTGATGGCAAGTAATAAAAGGCTTATTCTGTCTTTTTAAAAGCAGGCTTTCCATACTTTTGGAAAGAGACGGTCATGTTATTTTAATGTGAATATTCCTATTAGTCGGCAGAAATGTAACGACATTTCTACAGGCCTTTGAAATCCCACGGGCAGGAGGGGGACTTGAGTTTGCTAGTGCAGCGTCCAGTGACTGGACCAGAGCCCAGTGGCTCCAGTGGCAGACTCTCCAGCAGATTTCACCCAAGGGTTGGAGTCTTTATGATTCATTTCAAAATGGCTAATTTGTTTGTTGGTCTTGTAAAAAAGTAGTCACTCTTAGGTAGTGCACAGAGAAGTAAAGTTGTTGTTGTTTCAAAGTTTGTTAAATATTTTTTACCCTTTTAATGTTCTCTATTGGCAGCAAATTTGGTGTTTTCCTCTCTTCCTTTTATTCCTCCCCCCTAAAATCCCAGTGCCCTGCTGTAGCATGTTATTTGGCAGGTATTTGGCATTTATTTTGTACGTTGAGCTCATTCGTATCAGCAATATGTCATTTCTTGTTCGATGCTTACTGGCAGAGGCTCGTAAGTGTGACTTTGGGGAATAAATACTAAGATAAGTGTGCAGCAAGGAAAAAAGTTGGACTTTAGTGTAAGCAAGTTTATGCTAGTAAACAATTACCTTTTCAGTTTTTGAGAGGAATTTACTAGTAACTATCTGCTTAAGATGGAAAATATGGAAGCTGTAATATAAAGACTGAAAAACAAAACAAAGCCCAAAGAAACCTCCTCCGCAGGGATCTTTATTTGTTTTGTATTGTACATCTAAGCCAGCAATTTTTGCAGAACACAAGCTCTTATTTACCCGGAGAAAATTACTGGCCTAGATTTCAGAAGGGCTGAGCACCCGTATCTCCTTTTAGAGAGCATGGGAGCAGCGGGGCTCCGGGGGCGTCTCTGAATGTCAGAGACCCTCCTCTCCCTTTCCTCCTCTTGGCCACACTTACACTTTTCCTTAAAGCTTCTTCCTAAAGGTGGTCCTCTTGTTGGGAATTGGGCAGGAGCTGATGTTGTGTTTACGATCTGGAGGATTTGCCAACAACTCAGGTTTGCCTGCTCCTTGTTTTGCAAACAAGCAAGGGAGTGAAATGGATGGGGCTGGTTAGCTTCAGCGTGGCCGCCTGGGACTTCATGGCCAGCAGTTATTCTATTAAGGGATGAAATGTTTGAGGCAGCAGCTCTCTGCTGCCAAGTTGCGGTTTTGGGGTTCTTTGCGGAAGAAGCAGAAAGTCAAAAATAGCTGGAGGAGGAATTAGAGAGATCTGTGTGATCCCAGAAATAGGAGACAAAGGTGGGAGAAGGTACATAAGAGAGGCTAAGAGGAGAAGAAGCCGTCTCTGTTTGAAGAAACCTGTAAATTGAGGCAACCGAGATTTAAACATTACGAGACCTTTGCTAGTAGAGGTGTCAACAGCATTTCATGGCTTAGGGGTCTCTGGCCATCCTCCCCACCTGGTAGACTCACCATCAGCTGCAGTGGTGACATAGGATTTTGCTACAGGGAAATACTCTTCCGTAGTTTTTCATACCTGCCTTTCAGGTACCGCTGCAGTTTTCTCATAAGATGTTCTCAAACTTTTGCCTGAAAAGAGATTCCTGGTTTTCAATGCTCTCCCACCGCCCGCTTGCCCTGTGCAGCCCTTTTGGAAACCTGGAGGTAGCTATTGATGTTTGCTTTGCTGATAGATGGGCAATCACTTTGGTTGACACAGAATTGCACGCAGCGATGGGTGTCATGGTAGCTCACACAGAGGAGAGGAAGATCTTGGTGTTACTATACAAGTATTGTCCTTACTATAAACGTGTTTGAAAACCTTTCTTTCAGAAACAGGCCCAGATTTATTCAATCTTGTGTTCCAGATAAAGCTAGCATGTCCAAATCGGAAATATCCAGCACTAGATGTATGGGTGCCTGGAAAGCGTAATTAAATCATGCAGAAAAGGCATGTGATCTACCTGGCAAAACAGTTGACCTTTTTGCCTTTTTTTTTTTTTTTTGAAGTGCTGACTTACTGCAGCTGTCAGTGAGTTTCACTGAAGTTGAAAGTTTCCAATATTTTCAAATCGTATGTCACTTATTTTAAAACACATAGCTGAAATAGCAGAATGCATTTTATTTTACTGTTGAATGGTTTAACTGTTACAGGATTGCGACAAGGTCAGAACTTTCCACTTCCCAGAAACGTATTACTGTCGCTGAAAGATTAGGGGCAAAGAAATCTGTATTTCAGCTTCACCCTGAATTTGAAAGCACATTCTGCATCCAGCCAGTCAACTGACATTATTAGTGATATACATCTTTTACAAAACATCAGAGGACTGTCCTGATCTCAAAAATAACACTTTAAAGAAGGTGTCTGAAAACTGTTGTTGAATTCGGATATATAACAGCTAACTGATGGCATTAAACATGATGTCAGTCAGCATGAAAACATGTTTTAGAAAATGCAGATAGCTATTTTTGAATAGGTGATATTGATATATATATATTCCCTGGTGGACCGGGGTATGACATCTGTGAGGAATGTGTTTGTTTTTGGGAAGTAAGAGTATCACATCATGAATTTTTGTCAGCTTCGCTTTCTTGGTGTTTTTTTTTTTTTTGTATTTTCTGTTTATACTTACTGAGTTATAGAAAAGTAATATTTTTCTTAGGTGGCCTGTTTCAGTCATACGGTGTGTTTTGGAGTCAGTAAAACTGCTGGCTGATCTTTTGGTGTTAATTTTTTTAAAACTTATTGAAAAGCATATTCAATACATCATGTTTGATTCAATGTCTTGTCAAACGAAGAACAGTCTTCATAGCATGGCAGAAATGAAAATGAATTCCTTACAGGTTTCCCTTGTGTGCTTTTTGCATTACTATTTGACGTGTACAATTCAGTGAGGAAACCTGAAAAGTAATGAGCACATGGAAGATGAGAGCAATACGTTTTTCACTGTTGAAAAAAGTTTCTTGTGTTTCTCAAGTGATAGCAGTTTTAAATGTAGTCAGATGTTTGTTGGTATAACATGAGAGAACTCTAAAACATGCGGCCAAGAAGGCCAACGGCATCCTGGCCTGTATCAGGAATAACGTGGTGAGCAAGACTCAGGAAGTGATCATCCCCCTGTACTCGGCACTGGTGAGACCCCACCTCGAGTGCTGTGTTCAGTTCTGGGCCCCTCACTACAAGAAAGACATTGAGGTGCTGGAGCATGTCCAGAGAAGGGCAACAGAGCTGGTGAGGGTTCTGGGGGATAAGTCTTATGAGGAACGACTGAGGGAAGTGGGGCTGTTTAGCCTGGAGAAGAGGAGGCTGAGGGGAGACCTTATCACTCTCTACAACTACCTGAAAGCAGGTTGTAGAGAGATGGGGACTGACCTCTTCTCCCTAGTGACAAGTGAGAGGACGAGAGGAAATGGGTTCAAGTTAAGCCAGGGGAGGTTTAGGCTGGATATTAGGAGAAGGTTTTTCACTGAAAGGGTTATCCAGCATTGGAATAGGCTGCCCAGGGAGGTGGTGGATTCGCCATCCCTGGAGGTGTTCAAAAAAAGGGTAGACGTGGTACTTGGGGATATGGTTTAGAAGTGGTTTTGTCAGGTTAGGATAATGGTTGTACTCGATCTTAAAGGTCCCTTCCAACCTTAATGATTCTATGATTCTGTGTAAGGTCTGTTGTTGAAATTTGCTCGGTGTGCATCGATGGTTTGTTTTTTTTGTTGATGTTCAAATCTAATAATGATTAATACATGTGTAATTAAATATCTTGTTATAACTTTGTTACCTGTACATAATTCAGACAATGGTTGGTGATTTTTGACAACTCAACCTCAAGATTTTGGCACAGTAAAGATATAATTGAAGTAATTTTTGAGTCTGAAATTTCTTTTTAGTACTTAAAGTTAAGAAAATATTAAAATCTTTTCTTCAGGGCTAGGAAAACTATTACAAAGCTTAAGAACTCTATAACTTTTTTTTTTTTAAATATAGTAACTAATTCCTGTAAGCTTTGCATTAAAAATGTAGGAGGAACCTCAAACCATCAACATGGTCTGGAGGAAGGGACAGAAGTTACGCAGAAGGTGGTGTCTTTGGGGCAGAAAAAAAGATCTTTTAGCATGTGCTAATTCTTTATCTCGAGGAAGAGGTGAAGAAAAATCCAAAGTCAGGCAAAGTTGTTGAGAGCACTCGGAAGAGCGCCCTCAGAAGTCAGGCCCTCAGAGTAAAAAGCCATCTTTGCAGCTCTCAGTTGAGCATTTTCCTACTAAAATATAAAGACTACTTTTTTTTCTGTTATCATTAAAGTGGTGTACCTCCTCCTTCTGTCTCCCCAGCCAATGCTGAAGAAATGCTGGGGTCTTGAAAGGGCTGTTTTTTGCCCTGAAATTTTTGAGCAAATGTGTTTGGACTTTTAAATGGTACGCAATTAGCAATGAATCATAAATGGATGTGCAATTTCAGAGGTATGCAGGGGGAGGCCTAAACCTGTTTAATTTAGCTTAATAATGCTGCACATGCAGTTGTGTATTTTACAACCTTGTTCTGCGAAAATGTGTTTTTGTTTGGGAGTTTTCCCATTACCTTCTTGACATCTGCATGGTTAGAGATGAATAGCCTGACCCGGCGGCCCGGCGGGGCGAGCGGCATGGCTGTGCTTTCAATAGGCATGTCGTTGACAAAGGAAACATATGGAATATTTCAGTCCTGTCTTTGCAAGCGGTGAACGGGGCTGTAAGGGCAAAGGGCCAGGGGCTTCAAACTTTGTGGTAGATGGGTAAGCTAGCCACCAGGTTTGCTGTGAGCCATCAGAATGCTCTTGCCGAAGGCGGTGTACTTCGTGTGGTGCTGTGTTTTGCTGTGGGACCAGAACCCCGGATGGAAAGCAAAGCCATTTTGGGAAAGCAATATTAATAATGTGACCATGTGGCAGAGATCACCATGGTCGTGTTTCATTCTTCCCAATATGTGATAGTAAGCAGTGTTTTTTTTCCTCACCCATGTGGGCACTGCAGTGGTTGGTATTTGGTGTTCAGTAGGTGTGGAAGATGTGAGGGTCCTACTGGGACGTGCCTTGGGGTCTGTCTCCCCTTATGCCCATTAATTCCCCTTTTAGAGCGCAAAATGGGACCAACTTTTCCCTAGCATCCAGACAGGACACCGCAGAGTGTTAGCTTGTAAAGTGAGAGTTTGTTTTTCCTGCATTCAGGGCTTTGGGGTTGCGGCAGGAAAGCAGGGATGGTTTGCTCCTGGTGCAGCACCACCTTGGAGGAGACAATGGTGCGAGTCAGGAGAGGACATTTGGGGAAGCTTGCTGCTCCATGCCTGTTAAAAGGACTTGGTAGTGTCTAGCTTCAGTCCTTTCTTCGTTGCTAAAATTTCATGTGAGGGGTGTCCTGGCTGTTCTTTTTAAAATTCCGTTTCATATGTTTTTAAAAACAACTCTTATTTCAGAAGTTTCGTTGTTGTTTTTCTAAATGCTGATCTGGAACAGTAGCAGATATAGTTTGTTCATCTGGAAAAGGGAAGGGACTGTGAAACCTGTGACTTTGGTGTGCAGCCCTCTCTCTTCAGGGCACTGCGTCTTTCTGTGTGGAAACCTGCCTGGAGGTCTTCACTTGGCAGAACTGGTGGATCTGGCCTTCACTCAATTCTTGCATGTAAAAGCTGTGAAGGAGCCATCTTCTTTTTCAGGTGCTATGACTGAAAGCCTTAGAAATGTGTTGGGTTTTTAACTAGGGGAAACCTTGCCCAGACTGGGAAACTTGCTTGTTGCACTCAGCAGTTCTCTGAGCTGTTGTTCCCACGAATTAGGAGTGCTTGTACCTACTGAAGGGACCCCACGCTGCTTGGAAGATCGATGCATTTAGGCCCAGGCTTACATGTTCTTGAAGGAAATTTTGCAAAGCTGCTGCCAGCAGCAATCTACAAACTCCTTGTTCATCTTTTAGTTGCAGTTTCACTAACTGGCTGCCCTCTTGAGGCACTAAATGCTCATCCTGCTGTGTTTCCTCTGGGTGGCTCCTTTGGTGGCCTTCATGGAATTAGGGGGGGAGAGCTGAGCTGGGGAGAGAAGAGGGGTCCTGTGTAGGGGGCCCTACTCTGAGGATGTAGCTGCTGGTGGTTTGGATCTGGACAGGCTTCTGCCCTTTTGGTGCTTTTTTTACTGCTGTTGGTTTTAACACTTGGGTTTAGGAAAAAGAAAAAAAAAAAACCTGAAAAAATGTATGTGCTAATATTGACCAAACTGTTAATATTTTACAGAACTAGTATGAGTCTTGCTAGGTGTAGAAAATCCATGTCTTTTCCAAGGGCAAATCTGCTGGTTCTGTGCTAAGTGTTTAGTGGAGGGATTAAATCTCTTCAGTATCCAGGTCAATTAATCATTTATTCAGAACTGACTCACTCTTGCTTGACATCTCATTTTCAAAAATTTCAACTATTTTTTTTACATCTTGTTTTTTTTAACCTGCTTCCTGCAAAGACAGATCTCTAGTTTCCAGACCAAAAATGTACAGTATCTCAATGTTTAGGAGTTTTAAGCAGACTTTTGACTTGTTTTAAGGATAGTAAATGGCTGTTGTTTATTGCTTCAGCAGAAGCCTCTACAGTTGTACAGCAAGGCCATTTTTTTCTCCTTAAAGAATTTTTTTTCTACTCTTCTAAGTAATTGTGCCAGTAAAATAAATCTACAACATGTTCAAAAGAGAAGAGGATTGTTTAAACAGTAATAGATCAGAAATCCTGCTTAAGCTTAGGACCGCTTGCTTTGTGTTGTCTCTTCACTTGCATAAGATAAATATTTTTTCCCTGATAACGGACTGTGTTGGTGAGAGAAATCCTGCAACATACATCAGATTGATACGTATTTCCAAATACCCTGGATATTTATCTCACCAGATATATTCCCCATTTCCTTCAGGCAAAGTGTGTCACCCGGTCTAAACTGATTCAGTGCCGTCAGGAATAGAGAACAGTGGAATAATAACACAAACATAAGAAAATAGTCCTTTTTTAATGCCATTTTTCAGTTAATTGGGCTCAGTGAGTTTGGTGTCTGGTCTGATGTATTTTTGCTATAAGAGAGTCAGACTGATGTTGCAGGCCACTTTGCTGTGCAAATTGCTCTGCCCACCAGTCCGTCCTTTGGCATCTTCAATGGGAATGGACAGCTTCTGTTTCATCTCCGTCCTGCGAGTGCCCAGCAGGAGACACGGCTCGGGGCTTGCTCCTCGCTCGCAGTTTGTATGGAGCTGCTGAGGCCCTCTGGGCTTTTCTGTATAAGGTATTTGGGTGGGCTGGGGGAGCTTTGTACAGTTGACTGCTTGCTGTCTTAAAGTCTGTGCCAGACTAAATTTTTTGCCTATGTAAGCTTTGTTACTGTAATAAATATAATAGAAACAAATGCTTCAAACCGTACGGAATGTAAAGTGCAAGTAATCACCAAATTGAAAAATTCTGCCATACCATGGCAATATGAAATCTTCCTCCATGAACTTCAGTTGTGCCAGCGGAGAATATGTAGCTGTAAATGTCCTGTGATATGGAAGGGCGATGTTTACTTCATGTGCTTTGTTTCCCAGTGACTGCAAGATGTGTACTTGACCCCTTGGGACTTGGGCATCATATCATGCCTGTACCGTCCAACAGCCTGCTTGGCCGGAATACACATAGGTTCTCATTGCCCTTCTGGTTTGGGGCTGTTTTATAGAATACCGTGCAAACTGGCAAACACTTGTGGATGTCTCTGTTTTGCTGTCTGTTAAAACCATATTATGCTGACTGGAGTTTTTTTGAGTACAGCTGGACTTTGGTCTCTTTTTACAGTCTTGGAGTAGTAAATATTAGTCAAGGCAAAAATGGGTATGGAGTCACCTACATGGAGCTGGATCTGTTGAATGGCTAAAGAAGCAACAGGTACTATTCTGAACATTAGCTGGCTTTTTAAAATAAGAGCTTGTGCCTTTTTTTCCTGTCCTCTGTGTGTACTGCAGCATTCAGGACTGCAAGAATCACCAAGGAGTTATCCCTGTTCCAGAGTACTTCTCTTCAACAGGCAGTAGTTGAACGTAGGAGTTTCATCAATAGCTCCTGCATGACCAGTCCCTTCTTGTTTTTTCACACCTTTGAAGTACTGGGGAAACCGACGATTCTACATGGTGTTGCTGAGATATGTACGTTTTTTTGAAAAACCTGTTTCTTTCAAAAGGTGATACATTACTTGGGTTGTGCTGTTAGAGGGCGAAAAAGGACCAGCAGTATGTAGTGCCTACAATTGCTCACCCAATGTGCTACGTAAGTATTAATTGTTGGTGCCCTTTTTGAACTTCTTTGTCAAATTGAAAAGTAGCTTCTGATTTTAAGAGAACCGGTGAATCACAGCGTAAATCAACCATGAAAACGCAGAGGTATTTTTACATATGACCATTTTCAGTATTACAAAAGTCCTTTGCGTCTCTCATTTAAAGGAAGAAAAACCATTGAGTAGTAGCACCCTGCTTCAGGATTTGAGCCCTGCTGGTGTTGTTTGCATTGCAGTGCAAGCCTTGTGTGTGATAGTGGTGAGGAACCTTGTCCAGACACTGTTCTGTTTAGCTCTGTTGCACATCGATGGAAATCTGTTCATACGTAGAGATATCCAGCTTTGAAAGTTAATCTAAGGGCTTTGCTAAAAGGATTAAGAGACAAGTTATAAAGTTTTAAAGTTTGGTAAAGGAGGCAGAAGGGTTCTTGCAGCAGAACAGAGCTGGCAGATGCTGCTTTTGAGGCTGGTAGCAGATCTCTCAACAATTTGTATCTGCAGAATTACTGGGAAAGCCTTAAGGCCTGTCTGTTATACGCTTTGGTTCTCCCCTTTTGGAGCTCAAACACACAAGCATGGCCTTAAATGGGATTGCTTCTTAACCTGTCATTATGAAGCTGTCTCTTTTTGGTTTAGATCTCCCTGAAGTGTGTAGGACGTTAGAAATAAGCAAGTACGGAGCGATACTGCGTTATATTTTAAAAGCGGTTGGCACATAGTTTATTTGCAGAGAATATACACAGGTCATCCAAGAAGCTTCAGCAGATAACCACCAAGAGTCTGTGCGATTAAGAACACGAACAGCCCCTATTCTGCTGCTGTCTTGTCAGTGGCAACAGTGCACTGCCGTTGTCTTGGGCTCTTTTCCCCAGATGGGCAACTCAGAAGGAGGAGATGCTGTTACAGCTTTTCTTCACCAGCTTTTCAGGGTTGTGCAAATGACTTTCATTAAGTTTTCACAGAACAGCCCAAGGCTTTTGAGGAAGGACTAGACTGGAAACTCATCACACGTACTCCCCTGTGTTGCATTCATTTAGACAAGGCAGTTTCCGAAACACCGTGGTGGTCGAAGCATGAGAGGCATCTTAAATATTGAAAGTCTTGGTCATATTTTAAGCATTTTTAACTGTTAAGAAGATATGATCTGTGGAGAGATTCATGACCAATAAGTAAACTATGTTGGATCCAGGCTTGCAGAATGCAGTTTAACTGCTTTAGGTTTCAGCACACTCATTTAATTACTGGGTTACTGAATATTTTCCCTGCTGGGGGTGGGGGGGGTATGTGTGTATGTGCGTAGGGGGAACATGTACATTTATATAAAGAACTGTGAAGTTTGGGGATGCTGTCTTCACGTTGCCTAAATAATCCCGCTTTAGATTACGCCCTGCCTTAATTTCCTTTCAAGAAGATTGTAGGTGGGTCTTGCTATCGCTTACACTCGATTACTTCAGTGTTCACTTCCCCTATGTGATTTACCATGCACAAGCTTAATTATTCTTTTCTGGCCTAGGGAGAGATTTCCTTCCAATAATTACCTTCACTGCCCTTTACCCTTCTGCACATTAGTTTGTTTGGAGAAATGTAGTTGCTCGGTAAGCAACTCCAAACAAGGCAGCGCCCAGAGCTGTCTTGGAAACATAATTTATACCTTTTATGTAGCATGTTAAGCTTCAGTTTGCTGAAACTCAACTACTAGCTGTACTGAATTAGCAAGCTCTAAACATTTCTCCCTTAACTAAAGGCAGTGCAAGTTCAGCAGAAAAGCACCAGTTTACACTGCACTTTGATACCATAGCGGGGAGATACAGGTAAAAAGGAAAGGACATTTAAGTTAGCAAATAACATCCATTAATTCAACCATTTCTTTCTATGAGCAGCTGTTGTTTAGTCATATGCTATTTAAATGTCAAAAGAGAATGACTCCTTATGAGATGAATGTGATGCAATGCTGCCAGACTGATTGCTCCTGTGATAGGAAAGAAATACATATTTAATCTTGTGGAAACTTCTCAGGATTATATCCTTCTGATTGCTCCTTATGCTGTCCTTTCTAATACATAGTATGGAGGAAAGAAAAGAAAATATGAGTAGTACAGACCAACAGGAATAAAGGGCGTAAGTTCTTTGTTAAGATCGTTTTTATTTTAAGTCGGTGGTAGTTGGAGGAGGTGTGACTGATCCATTTCTTGGAATGGGTGGTACAGAATTAGTTCTAAAAGCTTTGTCTTTTGCAACTTAGATTAATCTGTATGCTATACAAAATATAATCTGATATGTCAAAGGGATGAGGGTGCTTCCTTCTCTACTATGTTTACTGTAAATAGTCCTTACGTTGTTATAACTATTTTGTGGTAAATATAATGAAAAATAGGTTCTATTTGTCTTGGACCTCTGAATATTTAGTGCTCTTATAGAGATGGAATAATTATTCCAACTCTACTATTAATTGCGCAGTAAGTAAAGATATTTGTAAAATCAACTGTATTCAGGTATGTGGAAAAAATAAACTTTTGAACATGACAAAGCTGTGTATGTTTTTAACTTACACTGCCTTCTTCATTATATCCTGATGTTTGTTTAAACACAGACAAAAAGTGATCATGTTTTGAATCTTCTCTCACCTTTTGTTTTAAGGTAGTGTCTTAAAGCTCTAATCTCTGATCTGTTGTGGGATTACTTATCCCTCAACTGAAAGTTAAAGTAAATTACTACAGCTGCTTTATACTTCTCAGATTTGGTAGCAAATATAAGATGTGTTGGTCTTTATTGTGGGATCTGACACCATAATTGCAGAGCACTACTTCATTTCTGGTAGCTTAAACGTTGATGTTAATAGGTGTATTGTTATTAAAAATGAAAAGAGGATATGGTTTGTCAGTTCCAATAAAAATCTTTTCACCCTCTCAACTTTCAGGGGCTTATTTTTTTTTTTCAATAGTATCTTCACAATTTTGCTGGTGATAGGAAAAATCAATGTGTTGATGGTAGTAAATGATGAAATTGGTAATGAGGAAAACAGGGTGTCAGTAGCACTAAGGTGTCTGTAGTAGGGGCAGGTTTTGAGCTGCATGGCAAGTTTTACTGGCCCCAGTTTACTGATTCAGTAAAACCTTTAGTCTCTCAAGGCAGAAGAAACCGGACTTCTTTGAAACAAGCGAGAGCAAGAAAAACCAGATCTTTTTATTAACGGGAGTTGGGAGGGGTATTCTTTGTCCACCTTGCATCCATTACAGTTGTCTTCACTGCAACATAGGTTTATACATTAAAAAGGAATTTACATTGACCGGTGGCCTTTAGGTAAGAGCTAGACTGTATTTCCTTGCCTACAGGATAGCTGTGTTGAAGTAAAAATATGCCTGTGTTTGTTGTGTGGAGATAGCCAAGGAGACAAGGGTTCACAAACCCAATTTTCCTCTTGGAGTTCGTCTATAAAAATGCATGTTGCTGGAAAGATTTCTTCTGCCTACAAGCAGGCTAGAAATACAGGCAGATTACTTGATTGCCTTTTTTGAGTCGCTTGCTTTTCCATCACACATGCATTAGATGTGTTTATATAAAAAATTGATCCTATGTACATGATTAAACTTGACAAGCCTTAATCTCTGTTGCTAAGAGTGTGGGCTGGATAGTTAATGTGGTAGGTCTTTGTTTTTCATGTAAATACTTGTAATGTTCTGTTTGCATTAAGTATGCTGTTTTTTTTCTTGACAGTTTAGTGATTAAAATCTACTTGGTTTTAAATAGGTGTAGTCATGTAAATACTGACAAGAGAGTTAAACTGAAGAGAGAACTTAACCTTTTCAAGAAAATTACTAGTAGTAAGTGCTTCTTTGACCTCTTACTTATAATGGCAAGCCATAGCTGTCAGGGTTTTTTGCTGAGGGTTTCTGTGAAAGGTTTCATTTGCGTGTGTACCTTTTCCTTAAAAATTAGAAAGCATGCTAATTTTTTATTGGCTTATATTCCTGGTTCAGCAATGGTAAGTATTATTTTTTTTTAATTCATGTTAGGGCAGAATTCAGAAGTCCAGAGCTGTACTACTAAATTTGGTTAGCACAGCTATCCAGTTTGGGACGCGATTCCTAGCGAACAGTCATGCTGGCAAGCGCCTCTGATGTCTGGGCAGTTTTTTGAGGGGGTTGTTTGGGTTTGGGGATTCTGGTGTGTGGTTATTTGTTTGAGGTGTTTTTTTTTTGTTTGTTTGGGTTTTTCTTCTTGTTTTTAAGACCATAGCAGTGTAGGTACTGAGATCCCCCAGTCCCGGAAGCTGAGCCATGCAACTAGTGAGAGGCAAGCCTTACCCTTTGTGTGTGCCAGTTGGAACTGTGTCCGGGGCTCTGGGGGGCATGGGAGGGCCTGGGTCTTGTTTTGCTTTTTTATGTTATATTGCCGGGGTATATTTTTCATGTTATATTGCAGTTTTATCAGGTACTCCTGTGAAATTTTTGTCAGCATGATGTGAATTTGGATTGTAGCTGATGCATTGGATTCACTTAGGATGGATGACATTTTGTGCTCGTTTTCAGAATTTAAATTACTTTTCTTGCTCTTTTGCTGCTGGAGAGGAGCCTCTCCTGAGCTGCTGTGGTAAATAATCACAGAAATCGTCAATAATATATCAGAACTTGAGAGCAAACTCCTGCTTGATCGATGTTGAAGCCCTGTCAAGGTCAATGGTACAACACGTTCTGATAAAGGCTTGTGAATGGGCTTTCCAAAAATGCGTCCTTGGAGTTAGGCCTTCAAAACCAAGTCATGCAGACATTGTCTCTTTATTTTTTTCTTTTAGTACAGTTACATCGTATTTTCTGATAGTGTGGGGAAACAGGAACACCATGTAGGACAGGTGATAGTCGTGTCTGTTTTGTTGGGGCCTTAATTCAGTAGCCTAAGGTAAGACTAGAAGAGATTTTGGTGTATAGGCAGTCGGATTTTTGAAAATTTTTTGAATATTTTTTTGCCTAAATAGGCAGTCTGATTTTTTGAAAGCAAAGTCACTGAGTACTGCTGCTAGACTACCGTTCCTCGAAGGCAAGTTACTTCCTTGGCTATATGAATACAGACACAAGCAGCTAACTCTTTGGTATATTAAAAAAAAAAAATCAATAAAGGGTTTAATCTTACTTATACCCAGTTGCATTTTGCTTAGATGCATGTAGTCTTTATAGCAAGGGGTGCTTGTTAAGGAATGCCTGCTGGAGACGTAGGTAGTGTAGAGAGGAGGATTTTAAACCATTGCTTTTTGTGTTCACTCAGTTTGGTGTTAGTAATAAAAACGTCTTTGTTCTGGTCTCTCTGCGTTGTGTGGGGTTTCTGTCAGTCATAAAAAAGGCTATTCCTGTTTTCTTGCAGGGGAGAGCGCGTTTTGGAGATTAGCAGAGCCTCAGCCTGTGGTTCTTTGACGTGAAAAATACCCTCTGCTAATGATTTTGGTAGTTTTTGGCAGCACCTCCTATTGGGGGGCTGGTCTCCTGCGAGGCGGCTGCCCATATGCCACTTTTCATGGGATACGGACATCCGCAAGACGGTGGGGAGAGCCAGCAGCAGGCTGGAGGGCTGGACCCTCGCTGGCCGGGGTGATGGCTTTGTTGGGTGGTGGGTGTACATGGTGGTGCTCCCCGCTCACCCCTGCACACTTCACCCCACGCACCCCACAACAGCCAGCCCCCACGCCAGCCTGCTGCTCGGGCTGGTTTGTGGTGGGGAAGGACTAGATGGACTAGGTTACCCCAGACTGCACCTACGAGGATGATATTGCAATGGCGTTTTCTTAAAACTGCTTTGTTTCCTGCCTGTGGCAGGGGGAGAAGGCCTTCAAGGAAAGGACTGCTGTCGTTTGCCCTAATAGTGCAAGTTTCTGTAGCATTTCTGTTAAGCAGAGACTGCCCATGCCACTGAAAAGCGGAGATAGTCCTCAAATGTCCTGTTTAATACACAGACATGGATATCACATCAGTTCGGTCGTAAATAATGGCGTACAGATTACCTTCGCTTATATTTAATGCAAGCAGATATTTAATTGTACGCGAGGCCGCTAAACCCAGCAGGGTATGTACCTTCGCCTTCACAAGCTCGGATTTTCAGACAATGCCGGTGCGTCATGTGCAGTCTCAACAAATTAGTCCCCTGCGTTACCCAGTCCTTTCTCAGCTGTCTGCTCCAGGATGCCCAAGGATGTTTCATCAACATGCGTCGTTCCACTTGCCTTCGCTTTGGGAGCTGCTGGCTTGCGATGGATTTGGAGGAGGTGTTGCAGTTATGCCCGATTTATGACCCGCTTGTATATATTTATTTTCTTGACGTAGTAAGGGATGTACAGCAAAGAGTGGGCACAGTAAACTTGAAATTCTTTTTATTGACGATAATATTTAAAAGCTAAAATGTAACAGTATTTCAGTTGTGAATACATGGAAATTGTGTGTACTGCTTAATGTGTTTCAGAAATCCCTGTTACTTTTCTTCCTTAAATACAAGAAAACAGGCGTGTAATGCCTCATTGAAAGAAGCCTGTAGGGGTGCTTTGTGAGGGTCTTAATTAAGGGCTTTGAAAGACTAAACAAAAGGAAAAAGAAAATGCTACAGGGTTATTGTTATTCCAGCCCATTGGCTCAGCGAGCTGACCATCCATTGGTGCCTTCTGTCCATTTGGGAGCTGAATGACACTTTTGTTCGTGGTTAACAGAGGTGAAAGAAGCCAATTATTGGCTGTCTTTTCCACAGGGCAGCTGCAGACGGATTTCACTGCAGGCAAATATGGACTTTTCTGCCACAAGGATGGTTGTGATGACAGTTATTTTTGTGGAACTGTATGAAAGAAAACAGACTTATTTTTTTTTTTTCCTCTCCCCTCCAGTGACTCGTGTAGATGTTTATTGAAAACTACTGTGAATATGCTGGTGTGGAATGGGAATGTGTAAAGGGCTGGATTCCCCACGCTAGCAGTGTACTTGGCTTTTTCTGTGGGTGTGTGAGAGAGTGAGGGTTTTTTGGCTTGCTTTTTCTCCTCTTATTTTCTTTTTTCCTTTGCAATTGCAGTTAATTTTAACTATAGGGTTTTTCTAACTGGTGTGCAGTGTGCATTAACCCTCTTAGGGCTGCCAGCTCAGACTATGCTGGCTGCTTTGTCTGCTGTAGTGACGGAGGGGCAACCTCTGCAGGTTAGCAGAAAGCCCTATAACAGCAAAATAAATGTCTGCATGCCATTGGGGACCTCTGAAAGTGTCTATCTGAAACTTGCCACCCCTTCTCCCACATCTGTTAGTTGGTACAGTACACAGCAAAATCTTTTCCCAAAACTGTCGCTTTTAAAATTCAAAATATATTCCTTTCCCACCAGATTTTCTTTGTTTGAGCCTCTAGTTGTAGTTTAAATGTGTGAAGAGACTTGGCTGATGAAGAACCAGGTTCACCAACTGTGTTGATTCTGGAGAAGTCCCCTCCAGTTTGAGGCAATTTTTGAGTAAGGACCTGTGTCTCAGAGTTGATCCAGCTCAGTTTGTTACACTGAAAGACTTCTCGGCATGTTAGCTGCTCAGGAGGCCTGTCAGTGGTTGTGGGAGGTTCCTTGTGCTGGCCTCTTTGTGTAGCCATCTGAAATCTGCATTTAGGCATAGTTCATAATAATAGTATTAAAAAAAAAAAGGGGGGGGAAGAAGGCAGTGTTCCTAATCTTATGTGGCTTTCCGCTCCAGGTGAGAGTCTGCCTTTTGTCCTCCGACCTTGGGAGGTTGAAGTGCTATGAGGACATTTCTCCTTCGTCTCTTAATGAATAAAGAGGAGGTTTTGTGGTTTTGGTTGGTTTCATCCCGACCGATTATTTTCCTCTACAGATTTTTTTTCTTACTGGATGGCTTGTTACCTGCAGATGTGACTGCTCCTGCCAGTTTCCACTATATTGCCAATCCATGTTGATGGAAGTTGGTTGTGCCCCTCCTTGGGTTTAGCCTGGTGCAGGCAGCCTTGCTTGAGGCGCTCAAACCATCTGAGGATGCGGGTCTGTGGGCACTCGTCATCTGTTGGCCAATGTCAGTGGTAGGGCCGTACCTCTGCCAAATTCCCGGGATGCGTACCTGTGCAGTGCTGCTGGCAGTGCACATGCAGAGGTGTCAGCAGTGACAAGGGTGACTGTTTCCTGGGTGTGGGGACCTTGCTTACCTGTTGGAGGGAGCGAGCAGCCCGGCTCTTCGGGAAGCAATGACACTTCTCTGCCTGGTGGAAGGCTGGGGGAGAAGGCTTTGTCCCAAGGTTACTTGCAGAAGTAGAACTAGTCTGTTTGTCTTCTGGTGGAAAGGACCAGTTGGTGGCCAAATCTGGAAAGCAATAGAGTAATGATATGTCTCTTTTTTTTTTTTTTCCCCCCTTCATAACACTAACTAGTTTTATTACTGCAAACTTTAGGGGGGAAACACCCACTGTTATGTATATGCATACCACAGGTTCTGCGGTCTCTGTAGATCCTGAACTTTGATGCATATCATGTTGCTTTAAGATGACAGCAAATGCAGGCTGGGGGGCTCTGCGGGCAATAAAAACTACACAACTTTGACCACCAAGGAAGTAGTTGTGTTTTTTCACAAGGCAAAGCATACATCAAGTTTTGCTTCTTGATATAATTAGCTCTGTGATAAGTCAGATAAGAATGAGAATTCCTGACACTTTCATTATAGAAGAAGAAATAAAATTGATTTTGAATACTTCCTTGACATCCCTTGTTCAGTCCTGTATTGTTGAAGTACAAGCTGAACCCGTAGCTCTTCTCTAAGAGTGACCTGGCAGACATCTTGTGCAGCTCTCATTTCGATTCACATCTGAGGTTCACTGGAAGGTAAGGTGGATGCTCAGCCTGTGTCTTCATGCATGTAAGGGACTTGGCCATACATCTCAAATAAATCAAAAAGAGGAATGTCACTGAAACCAGTATAACCCGAAAGGAAGGGAAGCTGATATGAAGCTAGTGAGGCTGTCTGGATTCTCGTCTTTCACTACATGCCTTGTCAATAGGCAGCAACCCTCACTTTACATTTTGTTGAAGGTACCATTTCCCGAGTGAATCGCAAGGGTTTATGTTAGCACGCGTGAACCCTACCATGTGGGGAACTTCCGAAGACTCCAGGCAGCCTTAATTCCTTAAAATGTCATAAAGTGGAAATTACTTTTCTGTTAAAAGTACTGTGCGATAATTGATGATCAAGAATTTCCAAAGCATAAGTTTTACATGTTATCAAAACTGCTTGTGCTTCATCAGCTACTTTAAGATGCCTTGAAAATTGCTATGTAAAAGAATGTTTGGTTCCATAAAGGCAATTCCAGGTGCTGCCATGAAATCTATTTTGACACTAGAAAGCTGTACTGTGTGCTTTTAGTTTTCCCACAGTATATAGATAATTATAGTGCTGTATTGCAGAAAGATTTTTTTTTTTTTCCCCAGAAATAATTTTTAGTTACATCCAAGTTATATGTAAGTGGAAAAAAATTTCTTTAATGCTAAAGCTGTTGTATATAGGTTCGGACTGATTGAGATGTTTGTTTACATTTTGTCTTCTGGCTTCATCATATCAGTGACTGTGTTCATACACCAATTTTGTTTTGCTTTTTTGCTTTTAGCCTTCTAAAAGTGTAGGGTTTACCCAGACTTTTTAGGCTCAGGTTGCTTTCTAAACATTGGGTGGGACAGACTAGGAGACCAAAATAAACTAGAAGAAAATGAATAAAATTCAAAGTATTTAGAGTTACTAAAGTTGGCATTTTTATGAAATTGGATTTGTAGCTGTTCATGTTCTTCTCTTGCAACAGAGCAAAACCACAGAGTGAAAATGCAACAGAAGACTTTATATGAATATATGTGTGCAATGATAGCACTGCTTTTCTATCAGTGTAAACAGATGTAAGTGCCGGGCTCTGTCTGGACAGCTCAGAAACACTGGTACCTTTATCCTCGCCCTTCCTCTCAGAGATGCAGAAAAGATTATTCTCCTTTGAACCTGAGGTTTGGGAAGGGGAAGCAACCTGTCCAAACCCACAAAATGAGTCTGTGCTGGGGCAAGGAACTGCACCTTGGCGGATCTGTGTCCGGAGTTGTAATGGGGAGCTTTTGGTGTGAAATGTTTGTTGTTGTAAATACTGTGTTGCTAGGTGGAGCAAGATGTGGTGTCCTTGGAGTCCAAAGGGTGAGTGTGGCTCCCTACGCTCCTCTTGAGGCATTTTAAATTTTATCGAATTGCCCTTGAAGCTGTTAAATGGAACGAAATGTGCCTTGTTAGGTGTTTGTGGGTATGTAGTGGGGGCCTGAGACTGGGGGGCGGGGGGGGCCGTGGAACCCAGATCTCATTAAGCAGGTTTGATTACATAGTTTGATTAGTTTGATGATGTTCCTAGTGTTTCAGCAATGGTTGTTCACAGAAGTTTTTGATAAGGAAAAAATGCTTGAGAACTTCCTGAATAGTAATGAACAAAACCTTGGCTTGGTCATGGGTGAAGTGTCTGCGGGGTTTAGCAATGTGTGCTTTAAATTAAAACTCAGATATGACTCTAACCTGGGGCTGACTTAACTCATTAAAGAAATATCAGAGTAGTTTAAAAATGACATGGTTACCTTGGTCGTTGATGGTTCAATATGACTCCACAATGGTGAGGACAATTGTTGCAACTGGCAATTCTGCCCTATTTTAACTTGGTTGCAAACATAGTGTTAAACTTTATTTACTTGAAATACCTTTCTGTAAAACTCCTTCTGGCAATCTGGTGTTGATTTCATGGAAGGTGTAGCTACATGTTAATGTTTCCTTTTGGCACAAAGTTCCCACTGTCCTCTTCAGTACCCTTCCTCATCCCTACTACCATTTCAGTTTGCTGCCCTGTAATTGTGCTGACACAGCTCTCTGTGAGGCCATGCTTTAGAGAGGACTGCTAACCCCATCTGATTAAAAAAAAAAAAAAAAAAGGCAGCAAAAACCCAGGAATGCTTTTGTTTAAATCCAGATTATTACAATGATCTGATTCCAGCATGCTGTTCGTAAGCAGTTCCACCATGGGGGTGGAAAGTGATGGGAATATAAGCCAATTTTCTTCATAAGAAAGAAAATATTGTGCATGGTGTAGAAGGTTGAAGCCTTAAGCATGTAACCTGTTGCTGCATTCCCCTTTCCCCTTCATGTGTGAAGACCTATTGATTTAAAAAACAAAACAAAACCCCAAACACCCCCAAAACAAACCCCTTCTGCTTACATTTACTGGCTTTTACAAATAATCTTAAGCCTTGCCAAAAATGATCGTTGTAATGAATGGTTTAGATGCATATGTCTGGGCTAAGATGATCCCAGGTCCAAGCCCCTTACCTGGAGAGTTGTTATTCCAGCCGGTTTACTGGGACTGTTGTTAAATGAGATGAAGGCATTAAAGCATTCCTCATAGCTTCCCATATCTGGATGAAGTGTCAGCAAAATACAGAAGTATTGCTAACAGGAAGGTGGCATTTTGAACACTTGCACCCAAAGGCTCCACCGCCAGGTCTCCAGCTTGCCTTGGCTTTACCTGTAGCCCCAGCCGTCCTGTCTGGAGGCAGGAGACAAGCTGGATAAAGTGCACAAGATATGCAGTTGGCAGAAAATAATTGCATTGCTGTGATTTGGTCCCCCTCAACAACTGCTATGCTAGTTGCAGGGAATGATGAGTCTGTCTGGCAAAGATGCTTTGCAGTCGTCCTTTGAAAAATGTTGGTCCTTACTTAACTGTGCTGCTGCTCTCCTGAAGTCCCCCTGTAGTCTGTGTTTCTGTGTTACCTCATGCGTCTGTGTGAATCCAAGGCGATTATCACCAAATACTTATAATGACTTTTCCGATGTTTTAATCTGTAGTTACTCTTGGTGTCTTGGTTACTTTTTATAAATGATTTTTAAAAACTTTTCAAGTGTAGAGTGGCTGTGATGTACCCACGCTGAGAGCTTCCCTACCAGCAGTTTGGGTGGTAGCAGGACACGCAAGGTTGGTTACAGATCAGGGATGTGGATGATCCGAGTTCCCACTTGGTTTTGTCCACGGACTTCTTCCTGGTCTTGCACAGGTTGGTTCTTTGCATTTTGTGATGGATACCCATAGGTATAGGAGGAGTATCTCAGCACAGGCTTGCCCTCAGACTGCCTGACTAATGTGCCCATCACACTCGTGGCCTGATTTCTTTTTTTTTGTACACAATTCCCTGGCATTACTTTATTCCGGAGAGTAAATAGTTATAAAACCATGAATAATGCATAATTTTCCTGTCTGCTACAAATAATCTCTACCTACGTGAGGGAAATACTCTTGCACTGAAAGACATTTTGTTTCCTCCTCCAGCTTACAATGAGCCCTTCCTTCGGCCCATAATCCGCACCAAACGTGTGGCTCTTAAAAATTAACCAAAGAGCGTGTTAACTTGAGCTATATTCCTATTCCAGGATACAATCTCTTTCATAATAATGCAGTGGAATTTTTTTCTGGGTTAATTCCCCACCATGTGTCAACATAGGCCATTAACCGTATGTGTGATTGCTTAATGGCTGGCCTGCAGTGACTCAAATACCAGTTCAAAATAGGTCTTTGCATACAAGTATTGTTCTCTCTAAGATCTTGATGATGGCTTGATTGGCACATGAATAGGGTACATTAGAGCTAGTTACTGTGTCTGAAAGAAAGCTAAGACATCATGTTGGGAGAAAAAAAAAAAACCCAAAACAGGTTGGTGTGACATGGGAAGGAGGAGGTGGGAGGAATAACTTACAAATATGGTGGGGGAAAAGGGCATGTTACTTCTCTTGCAGGAACAGACCTGTCTGAAATCTTTCAGCCTTTCTGCAGCTGTCAGTGAAAATGTTGTAGGTCCTGCTTCAGCAAAACGCTAAAAGCTTACTGGAATCAACAGGATTTGTATGCTTTTTTTTTTTTGTATTCGTACTGAAAAAGGGCCCTATGTACCCCTATTTCCTAAAACTTCTGAGTATCTCAATCCCTTCTAATAGCCAGGGTTGGTGGGTAGTCTGAAGTTTGCTTGCTTCCATGAAAAAGCAGGTTAAGTGCTTCATTGCCATGTGAGCGGTCACACAGATGTTCCAGTTAGTCTGTGCCACAGAAAAGTGGATGGAAACATTGCATATAAGCCGCTTGCATAGCTGTTAGAGTGTAATTTCTTTCCGCCACTACCAAATGGAGTGAACCTACACATCTAGCAAACAAGAAACTGTCAGAACACTCTCCTGTCCTGTTTCCCTGCTNAAAAGGAAAAAAAAAAAAAAAAAAAAAAAAAAAAAAAGGAAAAATAAAGGTAGTTCCTTTGTTTTGCAAAGGACATGGTGGGTAGTAGCTAGGTGCATAGCACAGGAGAGCAGCGCTGGGCGACTGGAGGGATTCCAGGCTCTGCCGGTGACTTTGGGCAGGTTACTTCACCTCTGCCTGCCTTCTTTCCCTCCCATGCTGTTTGTCTTGTCCGTTTAAGCAGCAAACTCTCTAGGTGAGGAGTGTCTCCAACTGTGTATTTGTACAGCGCCAATCAGGTTGACATGTTGAACTAGGGCCCTTAGCTTCTTGTTGCAATACAAACAACAGATGATAAGACATTTTGCTCATTAGAGAGATAGCATGGGTACTTAGGAAATGGCAAGTGTATTTTGCTGGGTGGGAATGCAACCTGTGTCTTATTTAGCCAGTCACAGCAGATGTTGACTAAGGCTTTAAGTATTTGGATATTTCCTTTCTTACAAGAATGTTTCCTACAAGAAGTGGAAAAGGAAACATGCTTGTAAATGAAAAAATGGCATGGCTGATAGGCTTTTTGTGACTGCACAATGGGCTGTGAATATAGAACAGGTTTCTGTGGTTTTTAAGTGTTGGAGGTCTCTGTGGTCATCTCGGAGGCAGTAGGAACATATTTAAAATTGTTGGGGAGAGACGGAATCATAAAGAGAAAAATCTACGTTAGTGCAAAAAATGGTTTAAAACCTTCCATTTTGTTTTATCATTAGCAACTTTATCCATGTTAAACGGAACGTTAGGTGTAGACCAGAAGGAGAACAATGTGCTGGGGCATGGCAGCAAGGGTTGGAGGATATGGGATGGTTACTACTGCAGAGTCCTGGCTCTTGGCATACCCAGAGGTGCCCTTGAGCTGACCTCCTGGAGAGCAGCTCTGTGGAAAGGGACCTGGGAGTCCTGGTGGACAATAGGATGCCCATGAGCCAGCAATGTGCCCTGGTGGCCAAGAAGGCCAATGGCATCCTGGGATGCATCAAGAAGAGTGTGGCCAGCAGGTCAAGGGAGGTCATCCTCCCCCCTCTACTCTGCCCTGGTGAGGCCGCATCTGGAGTATTGTGTCCAGTTCTGGGCCCCCCGGCTCAAGAAGGACAGGGATCTGCTGGAGAGGGTCCAGCAAAGGGCCTAAAGATGATTAGGGGATTGGAGCATCTTGCTTATGAGGAAAGGCTGAGGCACTTGGGGCTTTTTAGTCTAGAGAAAAGAAGACTGAGGGGGGATCTTACCAATGCTTACAAATACTTAAAGGGAGGGTGCCAGGTAGATGGGAGCAGTCTTTTTTTCAGTGGTGCCCAGTGATAGGACAAGAGGTAACAGGCACAAACTTGAACATAGGAAGTTCCATCTCAACATGAGGAGGAACTTTTTTCCTGTGAGGGTGGCAGAGCACTGGCACAGGCTGCCCAGAGAGGTGGTGGAGTCTCCCACTCTGGAGACATTCCAAACCCGCCTGGACGCTGTCCTGTGCAACCTGCTGTAGGTAACCGTGCTCTGGCAGGGGGGTTGGACTAGGTGATCTCCAGAGGTCCCTTCCAACCCTGACCATTCTGTGAGCTGGGCCCTTCCTGCTGGGAGATGGGTGGTGGTAGTTGTGCAGACCTTGTCCGAAATTAGGAAAAAAAATTTTAAATACAGTACCAATATAACATAATGGGGCACTGGTGTACTATTACCGTATAAATGTTAGCTAATAGTATAGGCTCAGGTAGCCAAACCTTGCATAATAGGTGTAGGTAGTATATAAAAGGTAAGAAATTAATTACTTGGCATATTACTTCAACTTTTTTTTAAACTCGGACACCATCGCAAGCTCAAACACTTTCCAAGTGTAGGCTCCTCTGTAAGCATCATCTTTCCTTTGCCTGATACTTATTTGCCTCCTGTTCATGATTTCAGGCTGTTGGGGTTGGCATGTCTGCATGTAACACATATCCTTGAATTTTAGCTGGGCTCATTGCATTCACAGTGCAGGCAATTACCCTTCAAAGCAGTAGTTGTGAAAGGGGTGTTTCTGGAAGAGAATTGTTTGCTTCTCGTTATCAGGAAGATACAGTAAAAGAACAAAAAAACCCCAAACTTTTTTCTTTTTAATTGAATGAATTTAATTAGAATTTCCTTGCTGATCCTCTAGGCTTTCTATGCTTTCATTACATAGTGAATATGGTTTAAGATGTGGGGCAGTATGAATGCAAACACATTTACTCAGTCCCTTCAGTGGTTTTGTGTTCTTCCTGGAGGAACTGGCTAAATGGGGAAGTAGGTCTAAACCAGGGGTGTAATTCAGCTCCTGGTCTGCCCTGAGACTGGCTGCTGAGGTGTGTGATTAGGTTGAAAATTACGTTGGTTTTCATCATGTGAGCGTGTTCCTACAAGGAGTTCAGCACCGAATGTGTTTCTTCAAGACCATAGCACCACAGTACAACTTAGATTGGTCTAACCTTGACTTTCCCCAAGTTCTCTTCTCCCCCTGCCCACCCTCTGCTCCAGCTCTTCTGCTTCTCCATGCTGCCACACCACCGGCATGTGTCCTGGTCAATGTAGGTGTGACCTGCACCGAATTGGAAGCACTGACCATCACCATGAAGCTAGGTATACTTCTGTCGCTTTGTTTTGGGTAATTGACAAAGAATTGTTTGGTACACTAAGAAAAAAATCTGTTGCTTTGTCTTGATCTTCACCTCACTAGTGTTAACGTAATGGGGCCATTTATCCACGTATCTATGGTTCCAGTGGCAATGGGTGGCTAAACATTGCAGGGTGTTTTCCATCCTTATGTTGACTTGCATTTGCAATAACCTGGCTTATTTAACATAGCTTCTAAAAATATTAACAGCTTTCCCTGGTACTGCTGACGCTGGATCAGGGTTACTACCTGGGGAATTTTACATAAGATTGAGACCTTTTACCTAATGGTTTTGCACAACTAGGTAGGAGGGCTTTATTCAAATATAGATAGCTCTGCCTAAATCATTTTGTAAGTGTTATAATTAAATAACTCAGTGGCAGAGGGCCCAGACCTTGGAAAAGACTGAATGGAGCCTACAGTATTACATGCTATTATCTATCAGCAAACAGGTTAAGCTTGCTCAGAGGGAGTATTTTATAGGATTTTAAAGGTGCCTTGTTGAAACATGATCTTCTTTCCTTCAACAAACACTCCTCTCTCTCTCTCTCTCTCTCTCTCCCCCACCTTCCCTCTCCCTCTTCCCTTCTAAACTTCACAAAAGATAGAGGTTAGGTGGAGAGCCAAAAAGAAGTTAGCTATTAATGAAGTGCAGGGGAGCACAGGGGAGTATTTTGATTTTGTTTTTTTAAGCAGCCACTCTCGATTGGGTTTGGCTGAGATCTGATTTTCCTTTTCTGTAGCTAGATATTTCATGTTTTTCCACATCAAGATCTTTTTTTCCGAAGTGCAGTATTTCTGGTCATTAGCATGCCTTCGGATATGGTGGGGAGGTGCGTGTGCCCCCAGTTCAGTGCAGATCCAAGTGTTGATAGTCGAGGCTGCAAAGCAGGATAGAAGCATAGCACTGGCAGCTCCTGTGTGTTTCCAGAGACATCCCAGCACACCGGAGCTGGGTAGTGAGGAAGGTTTCTTTGCCTAAAATGGGCACACCTTATGGCTGGGGAGATGCAGTGAAGAACGTTGGGTATTGTCAAAAAAAAAAAAAAAAAGGCTGTTGCAGCTAAATGTCCCTCAGTCCAGAGGGACCGGCATCATTCTCCTTTTCAATGCCCATCGGTTACTGTGTGTCGTTAGCTTTCATTCCCTGCCTATATATTGGGCTAATTTATTTATCATTTTTGCCCGTCCTTTCTTTAGCCCTCTACAGGAAGTCTGTGTTTCCCATTTTGTGGTCCCTCTTTGTTGTTGCAGCTTTTCTTCTCGTGCAAGAATTATTGTCCCGCTCCTCCATTTCCATCGTCTCTAGTCAGTTGTCCTTTCTAGCCAGAATCTCGCTCTGGCAATTGGTAAGAAAGACATTTAGGATAAATCTAACAAAGGTCAGGCTACGTCATGGTAGAGGCAGTACTTTAAAATGAGAGAGAAAACAATCTGTGCCCTGCAGGAGATGCTGTGACGTACTGTGTGTTTTATCTAATTGTCTTTTGCATGGTACCACTGATGAAAGCTGTGGCTTAAGCCACTGTCTAAAGATAAGCAAGAGTTTCTTTTTTTGAAATGTGAGAGAATTAGTAAGTTGCCATTCAAGATACGAAGTATTTCTGCTCATCCTGGAGCCTGGGGAAGTTTGACTTTGGTTAGTGGTAGAATAAAGAACCCTTAAAAAAAAACCCAAAACAAAACAAAAACCAACACCCAAAACTTTCCACCAGGAACTGGAATTCTTACACAGAAGGAGTACAATAATAAAAAAACCCAAACCACTTAAGTGCATTATATTGCCTAGCTCAGGTTTCTGAAATCTCCACTGCTGGTTGCTTAAGAGTAGTTTAAGTCTCCTGCTTTATACAGAGAGGAGATGTGGTGCTCTGCGTTTTTACTGTGTTTAGCAAAGGTGCTTTCCTCTCCCAAGTGAATTTATCTCATGTGATGCCTATTTTCAACAGAGGGAGGTTTTCATAACTTTTAGCATCTTTGCTGGTGAGTATAGATACAAGTATTTTTAAAGACATGGTTTTGTCTTAGGTGAAAGCAAGGGACTTTGCTAAAATAAGCTGGCAACGAAGATTAAAGTAGCTGTCAGAATAACCTGAAAGGATCTACTGTAGCAGGCTGAAGACAGCAAATGACTGCTGGAGTACTGTGGCTTGATTTTTCACATGTGGCCTATAAAAGTTAGTCTCTGCAGTACCTGGGATGGTGAAATAACACTTTCACTAGGTCTCTTCAAGCTACTTGTTTTAGGGTTTTTCTTTTGTGTTTTTTTTCTCCCTTTTTTTTTTTTCCTCTGTTCTGTAGAACCTTCCTAGAAGAAGGGCAAAACTTCTGATGGAGCGCGAGAGCCTTATTTATTGTTCAAACCTGTAGCTGCAGCAGCAGTAGCACTGTAGGAGGGAGCGTGGTTGTGTTTATTATAGTCTGGCGTTCCATCTCTCCTACCTGAAATGGCGAAACTCATTGTAACTATAAGGCTGTGATTCATGTTATCCCCGAGATGCAGCCTCTTCTTGCTAAAGAGTTTACCACCTTCGGCTGCTCATCATTTGAGTTTCGATGCCAGCTCCTCGCCCGATCACGCCCTGACCTGCCTCAGTTAAGGTTGGTGAGCGAGCGGAGATGTAGGCTGGCTGCTTAGTACAGATAAGCCTGGTTAATGGCTAACTGCTGAAAGGTGCAGGTCTACCCCTGGCTTCTCCTTCGTTTTCCTAACGAATTTATGGTGTAAAACCACGGCTTTGCTCTCCTCATCTTTTCCCTCTTAAAGCTGTTGTCTGTCTTGCGCTTCCCAGGGAATGCATCCCAAATATAAGCACGGGGCTGAGTTTAATTTCAAGACAGAGCTGTAGGCTGCTGGGGCTGACAGATCCTACTGCGAAGTGATGAAAGAACAAGAAGTTTAAGATAAGCCTTTCAGATACAGAGTCTGAACTTCAGTGAGCCAGTAGAATTTAGTGCAAGTGTGGGGTTGTTTTGGTGTTTTGTTTTGTTGGTTGTTTTTTTTTGGGGGGTGTGTGTTTGTGGTTTGGTGACAATAGAAAAGTTTGTAGGTGGTGTACTATTTTTAGGGGACTTATGTCTGGATGTAATAACCCAGTCCAGACTGGGTCCTGCAGCGTAGTCCTGCTGAAATCAGGCATTAGGCAATGGCTGATGTGATCCTTCTGTTGTGTGACAGCATCATTCCTATGGATGCTGCTAGAGGCTGGGAAAGTACTATTAGGTTTTCATTTTGTTCATTCTTAGAACTTTATGTATTAGCACCTTAAATGAGCTCTGGGCTCATAGGCGTGAGGTCTTCCTAGTAGAGGTGGAGGAACAGGTGGAGTAGGGCAGTTTCTCCATGGAGATTTTTTACATATCCAAGGCCTGTACTAATATTTTATCCTTATTACATGGACAGCCTCCTTGAAACCGCATAGACTGAGTTGTTTTTTGAAATTTTAGCAATAGTAAAATGAATATTTTCTAAAATAAAAGGAGTAGAAACCTGGCAAAGGCTATTTTTGTTTTGGACCGTAGTTTTGGGGGGAATATTTCCCATTATTTTGTCATAATATAAGGCACTATTCCTTTTTTGTTGTAATTCTTCTATAAAGCATGTGTTATTAAAAGTATATTCCAAATTAACTGGGCAAACTTTTTAGACAGTAGTTATTAAGTCATTTAATTTTAGTGATATGGGTGTTTGCAAATACTGTTTGTAAACTCTTGCATTGAAGCTCATGTACTACTTAGTATTTTATTACCATCAAATAGTGCCCATGAACTCAGTCTTTGACTGAGGATATTCTGTAGAACAAAACATGAAGAAAATAAAATAATTATATATATTTATATTTTTATATGTTAAAAACACCAGTGTACGATTTTTGGCTTCTACAATTCCTTGTGGTTTTTCCCTTCTATATTGGTTGGGTTTTTTTGCTGATGATGCACTTCGGATGAGATTAGGGTGCTTTCACCTTCTCATCTTCTAGGTTGAAACAATTTTTTCTAGCAGTTTTTCAAAGTGTGATCTGCCCAAGACTGTTGATTGGTCAGGCATTGGCAGTCGGTTTGTGATTTCTGCAGAAAAACTGCTTTTACATACTGTTTTTGATTGAACAAAAATTGATTTAAAACTTGTACGGTGATCATTAAAAAACTTCGGAAGTTGGTGGTTTGATGTTCCCCAAAGTCTGCAAATCGGTAATATAAAGATTGGCTTATTTACTGAGTAGGAGTTACTATCACATGTAATGAAGGCAAATACAGAAACTGTAATAATGCCAGCTTTTTAGCAAGGCATCATGATAAGCAGTCCCTGAAGATTCACATGATAATGCTAAAGACAGAATTGCAATGGGTCTTTGTGCCTGTTTTTGTTATAAGTGCAGTTTCGCTGAAAATGAATTTCAGTAGAATTTGTGGACATTGACGATGCTTCTCAAATCTTCATTATTAAGGTGTTTTGTTTCGTGCCAACATCCAGAGAGTCTGCTCTGCGTATTCAGATTGTAGATGCTAACACTTGGAGCTACAAGCAAAAAACATTCTTTGCTAATTTCAGATCCCAGGGAAAGGCGAAATTACGTAGAATTTGGATGTCAACCATGCTCCATGTCTCCATGGTTTCCATTGACTTCATTTAGGATTGCATATGACACTTCTGAAAATCAGGCATTTATAGCTCTGGAAACTTAAAGACCGTTGCTTTCAGATGGGTGTGATTTCTTACTTCTTCTGTCCTGAACAGCTATTACGTAGTGCAACAATTGTGGTTGTGGTCAAAATCCTTGACAAAGCGACGTGTAGTCATTTATAAAGTCCTTTCTGATGGTATGTACTGTTGACCTACTTTCACTACCACCGTTTAACATGGTATATACAATAACAGGGTTTTCTGTCACCTGGACAGTCTTTTGAGACAGTTGTGATTTTCTTGCACAGGTTACTATTTCTTAGGGTCTCCACTCCCTTTTTACCTTTCTGCCCTATTCATAAATGCTTCCCAGTTGGTACTGGAAGGGGATGTGTAGCCCTCTGGAAGGGAGAGGGCTAGCCTGGATGTGTGAAACGCGTGTATTCACGACAATTTGAAAAATGTATATGGGGGGTAGGGAGAATAAGAGTTCCGGTCTCCCGCGGAGCTGACAGCTGACAAATCATGTATCTGATACTTTTATTTACTTTCCTGCACAAGAAGAAAAATGTCCCCTGCAGCAACTGCAGCATCTCATGGTACCCAAGCTGCTGCTGAGACACAAAGCACCTCTTAAAGCATGCGGGCCGTAGAGTTCAGAAATAAATCATCTCTGATCCAGCTCCTTCTGGAGCTGAGTGAAGGAGTCTGTTGTGCCATAGTGGATTTGCTTGGTCTTCTCTCACAATTGTGTTTGTTCTGTGTGTGCTGAACCTTATTTTGATCTCCATTGCTCTTGAGTTATGTTAGTATACACTTAACAGCTGCTGAGGAACAACTCTCTTGGTTTGCACTGGGGTAGGAGGAATGAAGTTTTGGCCAGCTATTTAGTAAACATTTAGTTTAAAGAAACAGTTGCATCTAGACAATGTAAGAGTGCGATGTTCCTGTGTTTGGTGGTGGCTGGGGGCCTGTGCTGCTGGGGCAGGGGCAGCAGACCAGTCACCAGTTACTTGTTAATCTCAACAGAAATTCACTGACATCAATTTACATTGTCAACAGCTGTGGGGAAAAAAAGATTAATTTTTTTTTTTCCCAGTAACTATGAGAGTTTCTTTTATAGAGTGCATTCTGTTGTCGGTATAAATAAGGAAACTTTTTTTAATGAGCCACTTCAGACATTATGGTCTGGCAACTGGAGGAATAACGCAGGCGCTCTTTGCAAAAAGTGGAAAAGTGGTTTCATTAGCTGCTGCAACATTTTTGGTAGGTTATACGGTACTGACATGGCATTCGGTTTGTGACAGCATGGAAGAAGGCATAAATGTCCCGAGACAGCATTTCCTCAGAAGCATCACCAACCCCTCTGCACACTTCTTGCTCCCCTTAGGACTCTGAACCTCCTGAGGTCAGCACTGAGTCCTGTCGTGGGTGGGGGACATGGAAGATACCTTGAACATGAAATTTTTTAATTTCTCAAGGGGATTGGTTTTGCTGCTACAATATAGTTCTTCAGGGATTTGTGCCCTTCCAGTATAGCAGGAAGAGTCTAAACTGACCTTCCTCTGCCTCATCCCAGTTGAGGCAGATCATTGAAAAATAGTGGTGGCTATGGGTGGGCTAAGAACGCCTGCCCAGCAGTAGGCAAGGGCTGCTACTTTATTCCAAGGTTGAGCTTTTTAGGTGGCAAATAAAATCTGTCCTGCATGCAGTCACTAACCCTTCAGATCTTCATGCAGGAGCTTCAGTGGTATTTGTTGGCTACCAGTGAGATTGAAGGGGTGGTTTGGTTTTGTTTGCTTTTAACCCGAAGTACAGGGGAAGGTGGCACATTGGTGCTGGAGAGCAATGTGTGGAAGACAGCAAGCAGAAAGAAGCTGGGAGGGCTGTACTAACGAGTCTCACTGAATTACTTGTTAAACTACGTATTAAAAAAAAAAAGGCAGTAACCAAGTAAGAAGTAAGAACTTGGGTTATGTCATGAATTGTTAGGCAGTTATTAGTTTAATTATCAAACTGAATTGTTTTCGTGCTACTTTTACTCGCGTTGAGTAATAACTTGCTTTAGGACTGGATTATCTGTGATGGTTATGTAGGTGTGAACTGAGGTGATGGCACCAAGTTTGCCACTTACTGCTCCTTTGGAAAGGAAAAAGCTGAACAGGTCTGCATACCTATCATGTAAGCACTTGCTGCCGGCCTGTCTCTGCTTATGGACTGAGAATGAAATCTGCTTAAAACTATTACCTTGAGGACTTCTATAGGTTTTGT
>VZSZ01011246.1:62627-102835 GCA_013398815.1 Ibidorhyncha struthersii | reverse complement strand
AAAAAAAAAAAGTGTGGTAGAGCTAGGACATGTTTCTGCTATTCTTGTCAGTTGTTCCAGAAGCCATGCTTGCCAGAAGCTCTTTATTAAGTCCCAATGCATGTATTTATTTTCTTTTAAAGACACTGTGGGATGAAAATTTGCATGGTGGGTGGTCACAATATTTTTTTTTTTTTTTTAATTTTTTCATATGCTGTGGTTTTAGAATGGTCTTAATCATCTGTTAAAATTGTATGCATGTGTAAGTTGGTAAAAATTACTACTGGGGATAACAGTACTGTAGAGCCTNTGCTTAGAGGTGTCAAAAAACTTTTTTTATCAACTTTCCATTACATAGGTCTTTGCTGCAACTAGATTCTCAAATTACTATGTTTGAAAGTTTAGCATGCAAATTTCTAGAAAGACGTATTACTGTGTGGTGCTAGAATATTTTTTTTTCTGTTAGCATACCATCTGATTAGGCCTTCTTTTTGTCCTCCTTTTCCTAGAGTGTAAAAATTCCTTACCCTTTATTGATAAATATTTATTTCTTCTTCTCCAGAGATATCAGCATGAATAACATCACAAGGCTACCAGAGGATGCGTTCAAGAACTTTCCCTACTTGGAAGAGCTGTAAGTATTTCACACACATTAAAGTTTTGCTGCAACATCAGATGGCTGCGTAAAGTGGAAGGTGGGTGGGGAAATAGTATTGAGTTGAGCTGCGAACACAGAAAGCAATTATACTTTTAAAAAAAAATAATCCTGTACATATTTGGAAACCGGAACAGTAAATGCTACTTACAGGGGACTTTTTACGGTAATTATTTTAATCATTGCTAGAGTGATGACACATACTAATTACAGTGTTATCCAAAGATAACACAAGAGGTGTGTAATTACCATTGTTTCCGTAGGAGCTACAGTACAGCTGTTGCATAAGTTCCATAAAATATATGTTGTTTCATTTACTGTGCAGCTTGCTCCCATTGTCCCTGTAGGGTGCAGATGCAGCACTCACCAGTCCATCCTGACCTACATCAGAATTCAAGTTCCATGGTACAGGGCTTCTTGTTCTTAGTTTCTCTGGCAGAAATTCTTTCTCCAGTTCCCATCTCCATCTTCAGCTTTTTTTTTTAAGGTTTTACTTAGGTGATATTTGGGCTTAATGAATCCTTGAGCTGCGCTGAGTCTCACTTGCCCAGTGTTTGGCTGAACTGAAGTCTTAACTGAGACGCCTTTGCAAAGCTGAAGCACCCTTTCACAGCATAGCCCTGAATTAGATTGGGTTTCAGAGTCAATAAACAGGGGAAGGCTTTGACTTTCAATTACTACTTTAGCAAGTATGTGACAAGTGACTTCTGTGTGCCTTACTTTCCTTATCTATGAAGAGAGGGTAATGGTTCAACCTTTGCCAGAGAGCGTTGAGAACTTGGAGTAATAAGGAATAGATAAGACAAAACCACTGCAATTTGCTTTGCTTCTCTTGCATTTTCAGTGTCAAAGTAGCATTTCTCATATCAAAGAGCATTTAAAACACAAAGTCAGGCTGTCCTTATTTGTCACTCTGGCTAGACTGGAACTATGAATGCTGTGTTGGAGAGATTTTTCAATAAATGGATCTTAGCGAAAGAACAGCTCATTTTCGCAGAGACAAAGTCTCATGAAGTAGGGAAGCATTCTTCCAACTTTACAGATGAGGAAACTGAAGCAAAGAATGAAAGCCACTTGTAGAAGGCAACAGGATAAATTAACCCTGTAGCAAAAACTGCAGAAAAAGCCCAGAACCTTTTGACTCTGGTTATCTGCTATAACGAATACACAACCACCGCACCTCACTGGAACAAAGATACTGAGAAATTGGTAAGAGATGGATCACTTGCTCCTGAAGAAAGGCTTGCGTTCCTGAAAGCTTCTCTGGTTTGATTCCTTGCACCCCAGCTATGCTGGTTGGTCTAATAAGGTGTTCTACATCTCCTTACAATTTTGGTCTCTTATGTCCTGATAATGTAGCGGTTACCATTACTAACACACTTAAATAATTCGATTTTCCCTGGTTCTTAAGTAGTTTTGACTCGGGTCAGTATGATTGCAAAGCAGAGTTGAGCTTATTTATGTCAGATGAATTGTGTGTGATATCTTATTTCATGCTGAACAGGTTCTGGTTTATTCCCTCTGACTTTAGGTATTGCTTAAATTTGCAATGTAGTTGAGAATACCTCATGAAGGAAAATAGATTTACCAGGATTTCAGGTGGTGCATGTGTGTAATTGACACAGTTTAAGAAAGGCTCTATGGCATAAGTAGTCAGTTTAAACAACAACAAAAAAAAAAATAGAAGCCTGGGAAGGCTTGCTTGGCTCAGAATATATAAAAGACAGCATTCCCTGTGTGCTTTATAATATGCGCTGCTGTATGTCTGTATGTTTTGTTAGACTGTATTTGTAGTCCATTTTTTTCAAAATGCTTTATAGTCATATTTCACACCAGAAGTTGAAAAGACCAAACAATTCTGTTTTCCCAACTTCAGATGACTGTGGGAGACTTCATTTTTTCCCTATAAGTAATTAAGCAATAAAACCTAACTGGTGGGTGTGCGTATTGTGTAACTTCCATAAACCCTGGGGTGTGTCAGGAGGTAAAGAAAAAAGGCAGAGCCTTCAGCCATCATCTATTGTGCTTATTGCCTAAGAGCCATTTGCTACGTATACCTTATTGTCCCTCTGAATTCCAGCATTTTAGTTTGCAAAAAAATAGGGTAGCATTAAGCTCAGAATTATATGTGAACATTCCTAGCATGCTTACTTGATATGTTAAAGCAACTTCTGGAAAAAACCCAAACAAACCAAAGCCTAACAACTTTACTGTAAAAAAAGATACTTGCCAAATGTTTGGACATACTCAGGTCAATCATCATTGCTTAGTACAATAGAAAAAAAATTATAATTTTCATTCTATGTTCAAGTTACCTCCTACAGCTGCAAAGGTAGCAGAATCTCCAGAAAGATTAAAAAGAAAAGCTCTCTCCAATTCAACAGCTATCACGGGTGCAGAAAGACAGGAGAATGACCGTGAGAGCAGAGCTATAAGTAGACAGTATCTATGTACAGTACTGCTCAGTTGAAAACCATTTACTGAGACTAGCGAGTTGTTAGTAATATTTTGCAGCAGCAGCCTGCTTTGACTTTGAAGCCTATTTGCAGAGGCTCTGGCCATGCCCACCAGCAGGGAAATGAGGGAGGTTTCTTCGTTTTCTTTAAAGACCTGGTTACGGTCATCTGTGCAGAAGTCGACTCCAGGTTCCCTTACGTCAGTTCATGTTCTTCCTACAGGGAATATAATAAAGTAGATTCAAACAAAAGTAGCTTGCCTCCTTAACAGAAATGACCAGCACCAAACATGGCATGTTTTCGCTTCATTCTGGCCATTCCTTTTTCTCCATGGGACAGGGTACAGAAATTCTTCGGTCTTTGGTTTTGCTGGTTGTGGACAGAAAAAAACAAACTGTCATACTTCCCACTGTACAACCACAATTTTCCCTTTTCACTCTTAAGACAATTTTCAGACTTTCTTCCTGGCTTTTATTTATAGTTGAACAGATCCAAATTCTGACTGCCAGGCACTAGCAAAGTTGCCTTTTCAGCACAGAAACCTGGGTGTGAGTCTCTGGGCCAAAGAAAAAGAGACAGAGTTAAAGCAAAGTGGTGTTGAAATCTGTGCACAAAGTGACTTTTCCATCTAAACTTTTCCCAAGAACTACACGTCTAAAGCAAATGAAGATCCCACAAAACTAATGGGAATGCAGTAAGTACCCAGAGCACCACAGGCTCTTCATCCAGGAGACAGCCCCAGACACCTTTCTCTTTATACTGCGCTTTAGCCCTGCTGTTTGTCAAATGCTCTGGGAGATTAGCCCCTGACAGAGTTAATTAATATTGCAAAATAGTATCACAGAATTTAATTGTATGTAAATGGGAGGCAATTAGATGTATTATGTAGGCAACTGAGTCTTACACAGTGCACATATGAAGAGGATGGGATTAAAAAATGCAGTAGGAGCCATTTAAAATGGGGGTTGTCATTTCCTTAATGCAATGAATAATTTGGTAGTCTAGAGAGACTCCAGAGGATCATTTTCCAAATCCTAGAATGAACACTAGCGAATAAAGGTGAAAGAAGCAGCATACCGGACTTGTAAATCTGGTTGCTCAATTAGAAGGTGCCTTCTACATCACCGAGGGGGGAGTGACCTGGGTGCTTCGATGTATGCATCCTGTGCCGTTTTTAGATGTGCTGGGTTATCCGAGACTCCCACACGAGACTGGCAGGTCTGGCGCAGCTGGGAGACCGATGGCAGTTGGGGCCAGGTGGAAGAGGACATCTGAAATGACACTAAATGGCAGTTGGGCAACTGACTCACCTGCGAAGTATCAAATTTGCAGGTATAATATGAGGTTTTGTACCTTTGAGGTAGTGTCCTACCTGAGTATTACTCGCAGGTACAAGCAAAGGGATTCCAGCTTGTCCGTGGGCAGAATCCGCCCATTGGGTTATGTGCTCCCCGTGCCCCTCTTCACAGCCTTGTCGTGCGTGTCACCGCATAGCACACTTATCATATGTCTGTAGGATTCTTGCACTATTTATAAATGTTATAAAAATTCTCCATCTCTGTGTAACTGATACCCATCTGGAAGTAATTTGCAAATGATTGAAACGGCAATGGTCAGAGTCAGTGAGGAGCAGACCACCAAGGGTTTTGCCACAGCAGTTAATGCAGTGTATTCTCCAGAAAATGTTAACGTAAATATGCTGCAGCCCTGAACTTGATATGGAAACTAAAAATCCTTGAAGAACTTGGCCACAGTTTTCTAACCACACCTTAAAGTATTTATAGGAAGCTAGAAGAGGGAAATACAGTTAGATAATGCAGTGTTTTTTAGAAAGCAGAAACCATTTTCCAGTGTGAATTTTTAACTAGAACAGCCAGGCCGTGTTACGTTTTGATGCTCTTCTAAATGGTTGCAGTTCCTTCTAATATTTAAAGTTATCTAAAGTACTCTGAAGGATTTTAACTGTATGATTTCCATTCATTATGTTTGTGAATGATCTGCTGGATTAATTAAAAAGGCACTCCCTTGTCAAGGAAGGCAAATCAAAATGGTTTTTATTCTTGGCCGGTTTTCCAGTCTGGCTTCAGAAACTCAAACCACTCAGATAAAGCAAAAGTCTCCTTGACTTAATGGCCTTTTAAGTTTGATTTCCACTCTTATCCTCTCAAAATGTTGTCATCTTACTTGTCCTGCGCTGATGGGTAAGGTTTAGATGATAAGGTTTTGGCTGTCTGGCTGTGGGTCCATGTGAGAGGCGGTAGGGGGACAGAGGGCAGCGAGCTGTCCTGCTGGCTGTCTGTAGGTTGCCTGTGACACAAGCACATGGTTGTCCAAAGGAGGGCACCGGTCACCTCCCAACCAGTCAGCCTCGGAGCAGGGCTCTGACCTTCTCTAACAAGTGTTAGGGAGGATGCTCTCTGACTGGTGGGGTTCAGAAGACCATATCATGCCCAGTAATACTGCAAGGAGAATAATCGCTCCGGAAGGCACCGAGAGACAGCAGTGCTCCACTTACCTTCCTGATGTCTGCTGATGCCGAGGTCTGTTGTGTTTCTGATTTTTGTCCATATATGATATGAAACAGTCTCTCTTCTGTGACGCTGCCCTCAGTTTTTTTTTTTAATTTTTTTTTTTTAATCGGTCAAGGGCAAACTTTATTAAGGTTTTTATTTAATAGCTGGTGAAAATGGTTGGTGAAATAAGGTGATAAAAGGAAGATTTAGATCAATAAAAGTTTTTTCTCTTTTCTGAAAGACAATACTAATCTGCCTTTTGAGAGATGAATAAACAGCGAGTGAGAGCACGTGTGCAACTGTAATTTTTTAGGAAAAGAAGTAGTAAGACTGAGAATTTGCTTGGCTATCTAATTATATCCATGCTGACTACAGCACTAAGAGATCTTGCTTAAACATCTCAAACCCCTCTCCCCCCCCCGCCCCTCAGCCAGAGTCTCTGAACATGGCTTTTAATTGACAAAGTATATTTTAAGAACATAAGGATTAATTAAAATGCATACTGGCAGTGAAAATGGGGTGGTTTTGCCATAAGGTTGTAATCAGGAAGTATCTGCAAGGGAAATGTCCCGAGTTATTTTTCCTCTTGACTGCAGCTGAAGACGACCACCTGGCTGAAATGTCGCAGCTGCTTGCTTTTGTAGTATCTATTTCAGCATGTAATTTAGATGGTCCCCTTCCTTCTAATTTCTGCATCAGCACCAAGTTGTAGTATCCTTGGGGAGGGAGGGGGAGTGTCTGTCTCTTTTATTACTTTGGTTTTATGAATAAGGCATGTCTTGGAGTTCTGCCAAGGCCACCAAGGCTGAGCTGTTAGTTTGGGATGCAGTGTCTTTCCTCACCTGGCTGTGGAGCGTTGGGTAGAAGGAGGTTTTTGACCTTCAGTGCTAGGTCTTTTAAAGGAGTATTTTCAAGGTAGTGTGCAAGTGTTGGTGAGAGAGTGCAATTCTTCTCCCTTTCATAAACATGAGTAGTCCCAGGATTTGTAGTGGGAAGCTGGAGACAAAGGGCTTGTTTCAGGTAGAAGAGGTAAGGATGAATCGTCATGAGAAAAGCTGTCCTGATGCCTTGTGTTAGCTGACATGTGGTAACTGAGGCAGTGGTTAAACATCACTTGTGAAAGTAGCTGGTACGATTGGAGTTGTTACCACCCCGTATCTGTCTGTTCAGCCCCACCAGCAGAGACTGGGGAACTATCCAAGAGCTCTCTTCAGCTGCATTGTTATAAAGGCAGCCAGTGTATATGTCCTCTGTTGGTATTTCAAAAATTGGCTGACGTTGGGTTGGAAGCCGCCGAGTGCTCTTCGTCCATCTGCCAGCTCCGAATATTTGAACAGCTGGAGGAGGTAATTTCCTCGGTTGCTCCAGTGTGAATTCCAAGAAGTAAAGTTCGAATGAAGAAAATGCAAGGTGTAGGTTTCACGTGTGGTAGCAAGTTAAAAGCCTAAGCTGCGACTTGACCAGCTAGCATGCATTAGAAACATTTGCTGCCTTGTGTGCGCTGGAGCTTTAGAAAGTGCGTCGGCGTGTTGTAACTTGCACCTTCAAATTCTAGTCAAGACAAACCTTTAGGCAAAGACTCCCAAGTAGAATTAACCACAGTCAGCTAAGATATTTTTAAACATCACTTACTTGGTCTGCACTAGATGCTAAATGATGTTTAAAAACATGTTCGCCAACCCGTGTTTAATTAATGTTTTCTTATCTATGCGAGTCCTAAATCAATTTGATTCTGGATGAGTTTCAGTCCTGCTGATACAAGAGTAATATTTCTATAGCTTAGAAGGTTCTCGCTGTGTCTAACAGTTGCGTATTTTTCCTGTTTGTGGGAACAGATGCTAGTAGGTTGAGCAAATTCCATTGTTTTTGGAAGATGAGGAAGTTTCTTTCCAGTTTCTGTTCCTACATGTTAATTTTAAAAGCTGGCATAGTTGTGTATAAGGATCCCAAGACTGGTTATTCTGCTGCAAGTACTTTTAGAGCGAAACAGAACTTTTTCCCTTATCTGTCGTTTTCGAGTTTCAATATTCAGCATGATTTTCGCATGCACACAGAAGCTGGCTTAGTGAAATGGCCTGGAGGCTGAACCTTTGCGGTGTTATGCTTCGAGACCCGTCTTACGAGCCTGAATTTATTATGCTGCCTGAGCTGCCAGGTTGGGGCTGTCTGAATGTATAAACCAGATAAGAAACTTCTGGAGGCCGAGCGGTAGCCTCAGAAGCTCGCAGGCTGGGTTCTCTTCAGGTGGGCTCCCCCAAACAGCGCTCGTACCATGCAGTCTACATCTCCTTTTCGGTTTCGGGAGTTGGAACACACGACAAAAGACATGCGTGTGCAAGTGAGCAGGCAGAGGCAGTTCCAGGCTTAAGCCTCAAGAAGAGTTGCAAAAACTGTAGATATTCAGACAGAAAAGCAGAAAAACCAAATCCTATATGTTGGAGGGAAATGCATTATCCCTTTACTCTAAGAAAGTAATTGGCTGGTCTGAGTGCATTCTGTCATCGTAGTGTCCCGGTGTGACACTTTACATTACCATAAGAAGACATGGTGAGGAATTAAATCATTCCTGTACCTTCTTTCCTCCCCACCTCTTGGGTGGATGTATTTTGGTATATTTTTTGTGAGTACTGAGGTACTCTTGCCTAATTAGTATTGGCAGATCTTTTCCTGGCGTAGAGGAACCTGTACTCATGTGAAGTTCTTTTCCTGCCCTTCCTATATAAAAGCAAAATTCTAGATGATTCTGATAGAATATTTGCACTTTTTTCAGCTGGGGGAAAGTTAACAGTTGACCTGAATCTGAAACAGAATCATACTGAAAATTACTCCTATTTCTCTGAGGTCATTTCATTGTGGAGATGTCTACAAAACCTGGGTCTTGCATTTACCCAGTATGTATCTGAAGTGGTTAGAAAACTCGTAACAGAGGTTTAATTGCCAAATATATGTAGATTTAAGCCTCTTCCACATTTTGCAGTGTCACTTGCTAGATGCATCATCATTCAAAAGATCCCATGCCTGGAAAGCCAATAAATGCCAGGGCAAGAGAGAGGCTGTATGAACAGATTGAAGCAACTTTGAGGATTTACTATCTCAACAGTCATTTTTTCACCCTCTCATGCCTAACATCAATATATTTCATTATCTTGGAAACCTTCTGAATGTCCAAATAGCACTATCTACTGAAAGCACAAATCTATAGTTGATGGCAATTGTTGCATCCCGGTTGAATGAAACCGAGCTTGGTTGCTTTCATCTCTGTGCCTCTGCTTTACAGACTAGGTAAGTGAAATGTATTTATAGCTAGGAAGGAGCGTGTTGATACTGGGAGAGCTCCTGTCAGTTCAGTGTACCAGCCCATCTGCTGATCTGCATGGGCAGCAGAGAGCCCGTCTCCTTTGCGTGCCACTCTCTGCGCTGGCCCGTGATCAAACTGGTGTCAAATCCACAGATCCCTCTCAGAGTGTTGGAGTCTTCTGAACTGGAGCTGTCAACCACAAATCACCTCTGCTTTCTCAGCAGCTAGCCCACCACTATAGAAGTCTTTCCAGTAACACAGCTAAGCGCCCCTGATCTCTCATCTTCCACAGGGAAAAGAAGGAGCTAGTATTAGATGTGGCTTTTTGAGGGGACAGAAAGAAGAAATAAAATCCTGAAAACCACCCACCTCGCTACTACTCTGCCACTGAAGTATTTAAGTTTGGGAATCATGGTGAGGAACATGGAGTATTTGTCTCGAGTATACCTTCTCGAGTAAACACGATGGCGTCTGTAATGATCACTGTCTGTGCAGTGAGAAATTAGAGGGGCATTGGAAATCCAGAGCAGCAGAACCTGGATCGGAGTACGCAGACTCACCTGAGTGCCTAGAGACGGCTATCAAGGAAAAGGTCTACCTGGCCTATGGTGGAGCAAAGGGGAGTTATCATGACTTAGTGCAAGATGTGCAAAGGCAATTAAGGAGAAAAAAGCTCATTTTGTAGAATGTATTCTGCTTTGGAAGTGAGAGGAACCAAAGTTGCTTATTGCAACAACTTGTCATTACTGCTGTAGACCAGGCGTTACCAATTTTCAAGACAACATGATGTTCTCATTTTCAAGACACGTCTGGGTTAGAAAATTTGTCCAAACTCCTGTTTTTTGCTGAGAGAATACTATTTGGAACTACTAACGGCTTGCTTCAACAGCTCATACTGTATAATAATTCTTTTAGGTTATATGTGTTTCTTTCAGTGCATACGTGTTGTAGCTTGTGTGCTCTACTTCAAGGAGACCTTGCCCCAGTGCAGGTACTACTCGCAAATTGAATGGCAGAGTCTATTTTGCGTGGATGGGAATGCTTACTTGCTTCAAAATCCATCATAATTTATTTTTCTGTTAACAAGAAAAAAATTACAAATATTCTTTGATAGCCCATGAAGAGCTATATCTTGTCTCGCAGTCGGTGCTGGTGACTCTTGCTGACAATTGAACAGTAGAACTTCTGGACAGACTTTAGACTTCTTTTAATCAATCAGTTTAGTTTACTTAGACATTTTAAATTTTTTGACCAGGAATGCATTTTCAAAACAAGCTGTTACCTTGAAGTTCAGTGTAACTTTGAGACAGTTGTAACTGCTAGAAAGGGAAGTCTGGGGATGAGAAATGCCTACTCAGCTGGGTGGAGTTGGTGCAGTTTCAGCGCTGGTTGTAGTTACAGGCTTCCTTTTCCAGTCCTGATGTGTCTTGGCTTACATACTTGTGATTTTATAAATAGCGGTTGAGGTTGTATAATACTGAAACTACTGCAAGAAGAGGAGAAGGGGACAAATGCGTTTTCCATTACCGGAATAAAGTGTCCATTTAGTTACATTAACTTGGTGTGGAAGAATTGGGAGCAATCTGTAGGTTATTGATTGGCTTCACAGCTGTGGAGCAGGCTGCAGCTGACAAAAGTCCCAAAGGGGCTGTTCGCTCATCACAGATAAGCGAAGTTTAGTCTGGTGATAGGGCTTCCATTTACCAGCCTGGCCACTTCTGCAGCTGCCCAGCTTGGGTAGGAGCTGTCTGCACCGGCGGGTGGTCTAGCCGGGCAGGGGGTCTCGGCATGGGGCAAGCGGCCAACCTCTGGTATTTGCCGGCAAGTGGCTGTACCTCTCGTGTAGAGCTTCAGACCTTGGTGAGTAAGGTGTAGCACGTAACTGTGCATCATCTGTTAAGACAACTCATTTCCGTTCCAAAGGGGCTGCTTTTCTGGAATAAGTGGAACCTGAAGCTCTTTTCTTAGGTTTGAGAAAACTTAATCCATGATACCAAGTGTGTCTATAAGGCATTTTCAAAGGTTACTTCTGTTGCAGGAGAACATGAAGTAAAACTCAAGTTTGTTTGGGAAGCATAAAGAACCTCGAAAAATTTGATGTTAGGGACAGGCATGCAAGGATGGCAGAATAGTTTGATGTAACGCAGCAAAAAAAGGAAAGAAATTGCAAATGTGCAACTGGGGAAGCAATGGAATATTTTTCCAGTGGGAAGAAAATAGGTAGGTGAAAGTTGGAGAGCTTAAAAGGAGGTGTTGAATGGGCAGAGGGTCAGTGGCGGACGGTCTGTAAGGGATGCAGACAGTTCAGCGTTGACTAGATCTAGAATTAGGAGTCTTGGGTCGTGCTAAAAAGCAGCTGATCTAGACATAAAAATAATAGTGATTTATTATGACATGTCAGGATTGTGGTCTGTTTCACTATTTGAATTTTCAGTGAGGAAGTAAGATTACAGTTGATCCATGGAAAAAGTAGCCAGTGCATTGCTATAAGAGACAAGATGGACAGATAGTGTTAGGAGGATCCCAGAATACTGCCAAAAAAAAAAAAAAAAAAAAAAACACCAAAAAAAACCACCCCAAAACCCAAACAAAAAACACCCAAACCCGAACCCCACAGCAAAACCACTTTGTGTATGTGCACAAGATCTTCAGAAGGACAGGAGGAGACCTAATTCTTTGCTCAAGTAACCTGAGGTTTACCACCATCTGGGATGCAAGAGAAGCAGAGACGTTTCCGAGAAGTTTGTATTGCGTCCTGTCAAAATTAGAGTGATGGTTCTAATTGTTACAGGCAAAAACATATCCTTGGGACATCCTTCCTGATTTTGGAGTGACACCAGTGATTAACTTGGCTTGGTTAACATGCAGCCGGATTGCCAGACTCATAATTGCAGAAGTTTTAATTTCCCAAAAGAGAGAAAACAGTCTTTGCTGCTTTCAGAAGAGAAAGTGCAAGAAACTATGCTTACTGTGTACTCTGGGAATGAGATACCATGGAAGATTATTCCCTAGCCAGATTGTATCCTGATTCCCGTAATAACAACAAGGTGTCCACTACATCTGGAGATCATTTACTGTGTCACGTAGAGTAGTGATTAGAGGGTATTGCTCACCTATGTATGACAGGATAGCAGAAGTATTTTGTCCTCCATATGTCCTACTCTATTATCCTGCTATGCTGAAATTAATTTTGTCTATTCAAATTTGTCAAAACTTGCCGAAATTTTGTCCCATTGAAACACTCAATTTTTATTTATTTATTTTTTTTAAGTAAAAATAAAGGACTACAGTTTTCAGTACTAAGCAATTACAAGGAGATTACCAACGCAGAAGAAGGGTATTAACGTGGTCTCACTGTGAGGGTGATTCCACTGCAGAAGCCTGCAAGGTGTAACTCGGCTGGGCTGATCCAGGATACCTGCAGTCCTGGGCAGAGCTTCCAAACAAGGGGAGTCGTGATCAAATTAGCAGGAAAGCTCTTGGTCGGTGTGATACACATTTACACTCCATTTCAGATGACGCCTGCTGCTGTGTCTATGTACCTCAAGAAGTAAAAGGCAGCAAATGAAGTTTTTGTGGCATTATAGCATAGCAGAGCACTTCACAATCGTCTGTTAAACTGCGTCTTTACTCTCTCTGTGGATAAATCTCTTTTTCAGTCATCTGCCTTTTGGAAAAATAGCTCTAACTGATGGTGATACACCTTGACTCAGTAACAACAAATGGACATTCCGACCAGGTCTCTGAGACTCTCTCCACTCGGAATGAAGGGAAGGATGGGTACTCAGCTTTTGATAGTATAAATGTGGGGCTGCCTTCAGGTGCCGCTTTGTGGCAGTGTGAAGTTGTCCCACCACAGAGAAGAAGTTTCCAGGGTTGGTCCCAAGCAGGTTAGTGAGTCTTGCTGCAAGGAGGTGAAGGTTGCTTCCTTTCTGCTGTGCTAGAGTTTGGGGCTTGGCAAAGCTGGGATTTTCCTTAGCCCATTTCCCGTGTGTGTGAGAGACAGAATCTGAGAGAAACAGAGGTGCTTTCTAAATACTTAATTGTTTTAAAAACTGTATTTGAAAATCTGAATGCGTCTATTTTTGAGACTTGCTGGAAGGAGAGAGTATGTGGGAAATCCGACTGAAGTATTTCAGTGACATCTTAATTTATGTGCTGTATGTGCGCTATATTATAAGCTATTAATTCTTCATTTTTCTCTTTAAAAAGAACCTGATTATGTAAAGAGAAACCTTTCCATCCTCCCAGCTGCTGCGTGCTGCAGCAGAAGGAAGCGTGTTGAGAGCGGCGTGCGATACGTTGGTCCTTGCCCGCCGGAGAGCTGCAGTTGAAACCTCCTAACGAGCAGCCACGCTCCCCGAGGCTAGGACGGGAATGATAAATGTATATTTGGCAAACTGATTAGTAAAGCCTTTGCACACTTGGCTAGTTGTATCCTGTTTCCTGGAAGGCTGCCAGATGGAGGAGAAACGGAAATGTAATGGATTGCAGGTTGGGTTTTGGGTTGGTTTTTTTTTTTGGTTGGGTGTTGGTTTTTTTTTTTTTCTTTCCTGTTGGTTGGTTGCAAAAAGGCTGAACAAACAGGAGTTGCCTTGAGGTAGGTGAAGTCTCGTTATTTGAAGTCACGCAAGCCTTGCTTGGGCTCAGCTGTATTTTGTTTCCAGTGCTCTGTAGGTTGTGTTAGTGACACTCAGTGAGGCTGGGGGAGGCTGTTCAACTGGATTTAGTTTAGCTTTTTTAAAACAAATCATAATCCCCAGCCTCTCTGGGGGGCAGGGGGAGGGAGAAGTTACAGCAGATGCCTGAGGAGCTGCACAGCAGCCCCATTCCCGGGGAACCTCGGCAGAGCCGCAGCCAGAGCTGCCTGACACCCCCTTACCAGGGCTGCCGATTCTCCAAGCGTGTGGTAGGTTATCAGCATCAACTAGTAGTGTTTGAGGGCCAAAACGATTCAGTGCTATAGCCTTGTAAATTTTGCTTGATTTAAGGGTTTCTATTTTGATGTTTTGAACACTTTTTAAAATAAACATGTGTTCTGCAGATCACTGGCGCTCTGGCGTAGAGGCCCAGCATATTTCATGGATATTTCTTTCCGTTTACAGTGAACTTCTTAGGAAATTGTTAAAAAGAAAGCCATGAAATATTGCAAACCTCCCTCCATGTCCCCCCAGATAAAGTTAATACAGTTGATTTGGGCAGCTACTGACAACAAAATGAATTTTAGGGAGTTGTTTAGTTGCCATCTGGAATTATTCATTCATGTTAAAAATTCAAAGTGTCTGAAAAATCATGTCACGGCTCCAAAATCCCGAGGTGGTTTGCAGACAGGAGATTTCAAGAATAAGTATACATTGATTATTTTCATTTTTCTTGTGTTTTCAGAGGTGTTTGGTTATACACAAGCCATGCAGACAGACTTTTCTCAGCAGTCAGGAGATGTCTCTTTTTTTTTTAAGACAGAAGAAGCTGAGATTTAAGCATGCTTGTACTGATGTCAGAGCCATAGCTATGGCGATTTGGGTGTGCGTGAGAATACAAGGACTAAATACCAAGGTCTACTTTAACAAACGATAGTAACAGAGTTTTCTAAAATCAGGTAGTATCTGCTGCTGCTGTCACCTTCCTGTTCACGAGAAGCCATCCTCTTCTGCCTTGGTTTATAAATAAAACCATCTACCTTTGACAAACGGATTCAATAAACATAACTAGCATCCTCTCTATCAGGCAGCATTTTATTAAGTCATTAATTCTCTTGTAAGCAGATTTATGTAGGCATCAAATGCTTTGGGTGATCTCTTTTATGTAGTTAGAAATAGAGACTGAGATAAAAACATAATAATGTTGCTATGTTCTGGCAAGCTGATACTTTAGATGATGCTCTTGTCATTTCCTTCGTTTGCCTCTTTGAAGTAATATTTTCCCCTTAGTGTGGCTGGCTCGCTTCACAGAGCCCTGGAACAGCAGAGGTGGGCTTTGATATTCTGTAACCTTTGTTAAAGCACATTGACTGGTTTTTAATTATTAACGCTTAGTGCATTGTACACAGTATTTCCACCAGATGACTTCATTGTCCAGCCTTCTCCAACATTGCTTTTGCTTAGCTTGGATATGAAACCGAGTTTGAAAGCAAATACTTTGGCTGAAATGATGGCATCTTTTGGCAGTTATGGGTTACCAGGTGTTCTGCATTATTGTCTCTTACCCTTAATAAAATACCTTGTGTCACAACTATTAGCAGCTCAACAAAGGGTGGACCACACAGGGTCTGCTGGTCAGGACAGAGGTAAAAGGGTTGAAGGAAAAAAAAGGAGCGGGGGAAGGGGGAATGAGCTATTGGAAAGCAGCTGGTTTGGCTGCTGTTTCTGCTTTCCTGCTTTGTGTTCTGCAGCATCTCCTGTATTTATTGCTTTTAATATCATGGTGGTTTTCACAATTTGCTTTGTGTTAGTGTCTAGCAGTCCAAGTTTGAAACCGGCCACATCTTGAGAGAGAGTGAGTACGGCTGAGGATCTTGTTCCCTTTCTCCCTCCCCCCAAAACGGTTTTCTTTGCTGAAAAGTTTGTCCAAATAGCTAACCAAAAAGATGAAATATTACCAAGGTTACATTTTGGTAATGTCAGCAGGCGTCCTGTCAATTGTCAGCACTGTGAACATACTGCCTGCTTGCAAATATCATCTTCACGTTTGGGATACTCACAGAAACTTTGCCCTGCCTCGTGCTAGCAGCTAGCTATTTTTACTTAACTGCATAGTTTCTTTAGAAACTGCTGTATAGATTAAAAACACATGGGTACTAGAGCATCTGTTTCAGCAATGCTGAAAGCTGGAGGATAGTGTTAATCATTGGTAAATACACTTTTCAAACCTAGTGCCGTAAGAAGATTCTGTGTCATTCTGGGGTGTGTGTTCTTTTTTTCCCTAGCATACTTGCAAAAGTATATCCATGAAGCTGAGTAATGCATTCTTGTCGTTAAAAACATGCAATGACTAAAATAACTGTTGCAAACTTGGAGAATCACAAATGTGGCATAATCGAATGCCAAATGCATAACTGCTTGCAAGATTTAATGTATCGGTGACTTTCCTTGTTAGATGGCTGTGGAAGTACTGTATTTTGTGACTGAAATTATTATTGCAATTTTTTTCCAGGCGACTGGCTGGCAACGACCTTTCTTTTATCCATCCAAAGGCCTTGTCTGGGTTGAAAGAACTCAAAGTTCTGTAAGTAATCGGGTTTTAGAACTTCATAGCTAGCTGTATGCTTTCTTAGTGCCCAGCCAGCCTGTATACTCATAGGCTGGATTAATTTTTTTTTTCCCTTCTCTCTGCTGGTACCCCCCCAGAATTACAGCTCTCCTATTTTTATTTTTTTAATATAGCCTGCTGTAAGCGATGATGATGAGCAGTGGTGAATTTGACTAAACTGTAATTACTACATTTAATTAGAATGCTTACTTGCTTCTGAATTATATCTTGTCGCAGAAGAATCCTAAGAAGGAAAAATTCTGAAAAGGACATGTAAAACTTTTTGTTGTTCCCCACCCCCTCAATGTACTCCATCAGGTGCTCTGACATTATCAGGTAGTACTAGTACTTGTGTGGAATGACACATCCCTTGCCAGTGATAGAAATAATTTCCATAGTTTGGTGCTTCTTTAGGTGCAAATGACTTACTACTGGAATAGTAAGAATAAAGTTTTAGAATAAAAGTTTTAATAAAAAAAAGTTATAATTGTATGCCCTGTTTACCGTATCCTGTTTTCTTTTCTGAGATAAGAGTATTCTTTTCAACTGTTTTCCCATAGCTAATGATAAAAAGAGATTTCTGTTGTTTGGGGTTTTAAAAACCTGTATCCAGAAACTGTAGCGTTTATGCTGATGTAAATATTTCCGATTGCTAGTAGGGTAATAGATAGTTTATTGAACAGATATTTAAAAAACCTAGTGGAAAAGGACCCTGAGGTTTTAGAGAAAGAAGCATAAACAAACAGTATAAGCAGGATACAGGTTAAGAAATTGCCCATCTGCAGTACTACTTAATGTGATGTTTTGTAAATTGAATGCAGAGTGTCAAGGCTCGTGATGATATCTCCATCAGGATATTCAACACTGTGTGCCTGAAATTCTAGCAATTCTTGAAAAATTTGGGACTTGGATATTAATTAACAGCAAATTTACTTGTCCACTTGCATTTTACCCCAGCATGCACCAAAATCTACTAATAATGTGTGAGATCTCAGTTACTTACACTCTTTTTATAAAAGAACGCATCATGCAATAATATGTTGACCTATAAGAGAAGGTCTTCAAAACCCCCCCAAACCCAGTATAACTTTATTCAGCTTGGCTCTAGTTTCATTCTGTGTCTTTTTAATGTTGTGCCCGGAGGTGCTTTGTTGTGAACCCGCTTTGTAAATTAGATTTTTAATGCATTGTGTATTGATGCGGCTTTAGAAAAATGAGAGGTTTGTGTATTTTGAAGCATGTATAGGATGATTTCACAAGAAAATAATAAAATATCATTCATTGTAGCAAATTTGTACTAGTGTTAAGTTGCTCAACCTCTTCAGTGAGTTCCCAGGGGATTTTCAGCCTATTATGTCAGAGGCTTGTTCTCTGCAAATTAATGCACTTAATTAATGAGTTCTAAATAAAACTGAAATAGACCATTTTCTTGTTTCATTGTTGCTTTTGGGTATCTGGTCTTGATAATTCTACATGCTTTGATGTACACTAGAAATCTGTGGAACCATAACAGGACCACGGGATCTTCTGTCACCTCTACTGTTGATAAAGTTTATTGCCAAATTCTACTTCACTAACACAGTGGATTTTTACAGAACCCTACAGAACAATCAGCTGAAGACTGTACCTAATGAGGCCATCAGAGGACTAAGCGGTTTACAGTCCTTGTAAGTTTTCTTACTTTGCTTTTGTTCTTGTATTGTTCTCAAAGTTCCACTTTCAGTCACTTGGTACATGCTTGCTTCATTCTGTAGAGTTTTGAAGTATAATCACGTACGTGTAACACCATAGCTGGGATTTCTGATACTGCCATTTCAACTGGAGCAAAGTTTCCCAAGTAAAGTTCATAAGGAATTTTATTTGTCATCTTTGGTGGGGTGATCCAAATCCAAACTCTTTCAAAACCCAAAGCCAGGTACAAGATTGCTGTATAATGCAGCGGTGGTGGAGTTAAAGATTTATCATCCTTCTTGCATGTCCTAAGGTGTTTAAGCAATTTAAAAATGTTGTGCAAAAATGAATCATGCCTGAGTCTTTTGTATCCAGAGGAGGAAAAGGGGTTTCTGGGAAGGAGTATTGCTTGAGACATGCATAGTATTGGTTTTACTGCGAGGTGTTGAAATCATACAGACAGTTATGAACACCTCAGCCATTATTGCTAGTTGCTCATAAGATATTTCATAGGTGCTTATAATATCTCATGGCTTATTATGTTTTATAAAGCATCTTAATCAGACCTTAATAGTTAGTTACAGCTCTCTAGGTGGTAGATGCTTATCGCTGTGATGAGGAGGCGGAGGGGGGAAGGGCTTCACAATTTTTCCTCCTTTCTGCTTACCTACAGAGAAAGAGGGCAGATTATCTATTCCCTCTGTGCCAAAATTCAGGTTTCTGGCCTAAGACCCTGTTTCTTTCAGTGTTGCGTCAGATTATGGAATAGTTTTGCAAAAATAAAATAAATAAAAAAAATTAGTTTTGCAAAATAGCTGTGCAAACTATTGCGCAACTTTTGCAAAGGTGCTTTCTGCATTCCCTAAACTTGGATCTTGGCCACCACCTTCTCCCAGTCGCTCGAGCATTTCCCGCCTTTTCCAACTGGAGCAAGCACACGTAAGCAGCACGGGGCAGAATAAGATTGGCTGCAGATTACGCCCCTGGGGAGTGGGAGCCTGCGCAGCGTGGGGAAGGGGCATCTCCCAGTGCAGCCCTGGACCTGCTTCTGCTGGGCTGCTCACCAGCCGGCATCTCCGGCGCAACACGGCGAGCGTGGGAAGTACGCAGCTCACAGTGGGAGAAAGCAGCCAGTTTTGATGCCACGAGTTGGCATGGACTCTCCCAGGTTTTTGGATCCAAGGGTAGGAGGGATACAAGTTTCCATTTTGCAAATCTAATGTCCACGTTTTCCCCTTGGTTTTGTGTGTGTAGAAGAGAGAACACCTCGGTCTGAGGGCTGCAGTCTGCTTTGTGCAAATACTATGCAGTGTAATAAAAATCTTTCAAATTACATGATGTGAATAACCCTTTAGTAATTATTTAAAAAAAACAAAACAAAACTTCTTCCTGGCTTCCAGCATTTCTGCGATGCCAAAAAAGAAACTACTTTAGCAAATACTTTTGTTGCCTACGAATCATCCATTTCATTTTCGATGAACATTGTTTTTTCTTTACTTATTTATAGTAATGTTTGTTCTGTAATTAAGCTTAAAATATCAAATCTCCAGTTGCTGGTCCGATGATAATTTTATGTGCAGAAGGGAAGGGACAAAATTAAGGGAAAAATAATGAATGTATAACTTAAGCCAGCATCTCTCTCTCTTTTTAAATTCATATATTTTTAATGTGATTGGCAAGAAGATAATGTTAGGGCCATTTAAAAAAAGCAGACTTTTTAGTTGTTGAAAATATCATGGAATGATTATGTAATATTGTATAATGTAACCAGTATAATCACTGGACATAACATCATTGTAATTAAAATATAATAGTAACAATTTAAAGTGTGGTGAAGTTTCCCTTTCTGGGAGCTTCACTGTTCATAGGCAAACGATAAACTATATCAATTTGAGGAAGGTGAGAAAGGAGGAAATTGGGTTAATAAGTAGCAAGCTACTTGTTCTTTCTTTTTCTGAGGAAAACCAAAAGGAGACTTCAGCTTAGCTGTTAGAAACACGGTGGGCAAATCCAGTCTGGAAGTCATCAGTGTCAGAAGCTCGGAAAGATCCACTGATGTGGATCAGGCTTTGGGTTGTCCCCCTCTCTGTTCCTGAGAAGGGTATCTGTCCGCACTGAGAGATCACCATAATTTGTTAGAATTGGCAGCAATTTGAGAATAAAAGTGTTTTTGAGACAAATGTAGTAAGAAATGTAAAGCATTTTTCCTATGCAATTTGTTTACTTCACCAGCATGCATTTCTGTCATTTTAATGAATTTCAGGAAAACTTTGTTTATTGCATCATTCATAAAATTACAATGTAATTATGCATATTCCCTACTAATGTAGGGAGCAGCTTCTGGAAAAGGAATGTAGGACTGGTCCTCTGAATTTTGTATGTAAGCATGGAAACATAAGTGTCAGCATGTTGCTTTATTAATTTAAAAAAAAAAAAAGGAAGGGTTTTTTTTCAAAGGAATGTGTGTCAAAAATGGATTTAAAGCTCCTGAGCTGCTATGACCTTACTCTAAAACAAATAATTCTTTGCTGAATATATGTTAGAAAACCTGCTTCTGCCTTTTTAATATATACTCTTCATCCAAAACGTGCAAGTTTAAACATCACTTAACTGACTCTCTTCTGGCAGTTTCCCAGTTTGCTCTGGAGCGGGCTTCAGGGGGATTTTTTCTTGGTGAAGACACAAATTACTTGCTCATAAAACTGTATCGATAATCATTTGGTTTGCAACTCCCGTAGACCTGTCCAATTCCTCTCTTAATGTGCTCCAATTTCTAGCTGCGTAGGAAGACGGCAGCCACACTGTACGTATTAACAAGCCCCAGTAAACATACCTGGGTGGAAACAAAGAAGATGGTTACAGGAGCTTTGTGATCTCTAGTGTTTATATTATAGCTGGCGAGTAGCCTGCCTGGTTCAGAATGCTAAACGACAGCTCTTTATTTTCTATTTACATTGGATATTTTCCCAGCTCTGGCCTCCGAAAGAGTTAGAATAAAGTCTTTATTTATGGGGGTGAGATTTAGCAAAATGAAAGAGTTTTACTGAGTGGAAACTTGCTGTCTAGCACCCCAAAGAAGTTTATCTGGCAGGATGTATTCTCCCATTGCAAGACTCCCTGATATCTGGGACCGTGGGACTGCAGTACCGAGGCAAAGGCACTAGTTGCCCAGCTTGTGCCCATGGCTTTTGGTAGCAGAAAAACCTGACAAATAAGGAGCTTCACAAACGTAAACAATAGTCTTGATACATTTCAATTACTCCAAAGCATAATAGTGTATTTTTGTTATCACAAGGTAATGAAGTGGCATACTCTGTCCTTTAGACCTGGAAATGGTAAGGTTTATTGGCGATCCAAGGGTCGTACAGAGAGCCAGAGTTAGCAGAGCGGTGTGCTGCCCCCACAGCTTGTGCAGAGCCTGGAAGGATGGGGAAACCATTTCAGACGGTCACTTCTTTAAGTGCTTTAGCATATTTAACTGCGATGACTTATTTTGGTAACACTGCTTGTTCTGAGCTTTGACTCAGAATGTTGGGATTTCTAAAAGGGTTCTGTAAACTACAGCAACTTCTAGGTTTGCTCTAGTTCACCCCAGAAACCCAGCTACTTATGAATTTTAAGTCATAGCACAGAATATTCTAGTACAGTCCTCTGTGTGTGATGAATACTGGAACTATGTTGTTTAAACAGAGACTCGCAGATGCTTTGGAAAGGAGATGTGTGTTCCATTTAAACACAAAAAACTTTATTTGCTGCTAATTTTAGTGGGCATCAAATCTCAGGAGTCACTTCTGAAAGCTTGTCAATAGCTGGTAACGTATCAGAGACAATTCTGTACAATTGTAGTTCAGGCATCACCGAGGTATCGTCCCTGCACATGTGCACACATGCCTACATGCAGGGCATATTCGAGCCTTCTGCAGCAGTAGTTCAAAGCGCTGCAGCTACGCTGTTATGCCGGATTCCCAAATTGCGGGTGTTGGGACCATGCCAGCGTGGTGCTCAACTGTGATAGCTCCTGCCTTTCTCCTTGTGTGGGTGTTCACCTGAGCTGCAGGGTAAGTGTCTTCATGCATGTGGTCAGCAGTAATTTTCTGCGGTACCCAGTAGCAGTTCTGGCTCCTTAGCCTGGGCTGCTTGCAGCCTCCGCTGCGGGATCATAACCAGTTTTGCCGTCTGCTTTCCTATCTCAGAAAGTTGGAGCAGGCTCGAGGGCAGGACGAGGCAGGAGGCATGAACGTGCTGAACTGGAATGCGATTGTGTTTTCTGGGAGAGGGAATCAGCTTGGTCCAGGCGGGAAAGACTGGGGTCCTGGTGTGGGATTGGGAGAAATGAGAGGAGGATCTTGCTTTGCAGGGTAAAAGCGTACGGTGGAGGAATGGGCACAGAGGAGGGAGCCGTATTTCAGTCAGGCAAGACACATTTTAAATATGCTATAGCACATATCTGCTGTAGCCTTGCGTTTCTAGTTTTTTCTTATTTTTAGGAAGGAATCCTTACACAGATCAAGGTATATCTACTTATAAAAAAAAAACAAACAAACAACAACAACAACAAAAAAACAAACAAAAACCAAAACCAAATCAGATCTAGAAATATTCTGCTGGTACCATAATGAAACCACACAGCTTTAAGCGGTAGTTCACACTGGTGACAATTTTAGTGACGTAAACCATAAGCACATTGGAAGGTGTCAGAAGGGAAGAGCTCTGAATTTGGAGAGGACAATGCAAACACTGTCTTGTACCAAGCATACACAGTTCAGTTCTAATTCTGATATTTTTTTCTTAAAGAGCGTTTTATGACTTCTGTTGGTAATTTTGTGATTCTGGATTATCAAGTTTTGAAGGACAGGGGGTATCTGTAAGGATGGTCTTGTCTGAGGGTGTGGAAGAAATCCATTAACAGCAATGACTAGATGAAGTTAAGCATTGTATGGTCTTATATGTAGTATGCACCTTTAACTGTGGTAGGTGGTTTTTCAACTAACGAACATTTAATGGGTTGTCTTCAGAGGTTTTTTAGTTCCCTGCTTTGCTGTTGTTAAAGGGGACCAACCCCCCCCAAGTGAGTCTGTGTTAAGATGCAGGATTAAACTATCAGCACCAGAATGGGAAAGGAAGAAATTCACACATGGGGGTTTTTTTAGCCTGAAAAACAATACAAACTTAAATATGCTGAATATGCTTTTCTCCCTTGCATTTTTTTTTTTTTTTAAACGTAAAGAAGGTAAAGAGCTCTGCTGAGCACATTTGATTGTGCTGAAAAATCTTTAAGTATGCAGCAGTTTAAGTATACTGCTTGGTGAACTTTACATACTTGCTGAGTGACGAGAGTCTCATTTTTCTATGCCATGTTCACCTTTAGAAGCTGTTCTGGTTTTCTTGAAAGTGAGATATGGGTATTTCTTGTGAACTTCAGGAATCTCTGGGGCTTTTGTAGCCTTTTTTTAATTTTTAACTGTCTGGGCTTGCTTAAAGGAATTGCTAATGCTTAAATAAAAATCAGGAGATTGTATAGAAACGGAATGATCAGAAACTTAACCAGGATGGTGGAAGTTACACAGCATGGAGGTAAAGATCAGCTGAATCCTCTATGGGTGATTTGCAGCAAACTTTATATGAGCTCTGACTGGTACCATCTTAAACATTTAAATGGCAGAAACAGATGTGCTGGCACATCAGTACTGGTGGTTGAAATAGCTTTGGCATGTATCATTAGTTTCTGAGAGCTGCTGTAAATTTGTCCTTGAATAAAGCAAATCCTTGTATTGATGTTCTCAACACATAAGGTACAGAGAGCAGCTGCTTGATACCGTGAACAAACGTGCTGAGTATTTTAAAGTACCTCCGTTAACATGGTGGGTTTATTGCCTTGCATTGTAGCAGAATTTCCTAGGTACCAGGCTTATCAGTGCTCAACTTCAAAACTTAAAAATCTGCTCCGGTGTTATTTGAGTGATTTCTTTGTGGTTTTTTCAAGGAGCACTTTAAAGAGCAAAGTTCTTTAACAATTGCCATTGAGCAGAAGTGGTTTAACACAAGAGTTGGGAGTAATTTTCCTTTTGTTAACATCAACATTAAACTTCTGCTACAGTACAAGGCTGTTAAAATTTCCCAGTTGCTGAAGCCTGCAAGGCAGAGAGTGGCCACGGATGAGAGCTAGCAAGGCTGGGATAGTAACTGCAAACGAATTTGCCATCGTCTCCTCTTCCCAGGCAAATAGTGCTATCAAAATGCATGGCAGTAGTACATTAATAATGAATATTATTACTAAGATGACATTTTTGAGATGTGTCTCACATCTGCAAGGCGAGGAGGGAGCATCCACAGCAATGGCCACTGCCATGTTATTGGTGGTTTGTCTCAGGAGAGCAAGAGTTGACCATAACATGCCTGTAGAGACTACAGAATGAGAGCAAAGCACAGGATTTTTTTTTTTCTCCCTCTACTGATCTTTGTGCCCAGCTTTCCCCGTCTCATTCCTGCTCCCTCCGGACCAGCTGGGATCATGCAAAGCTGCTGGTTTCACAGCCTGGCTGCAGTGTGACCCTACCTCCATAGCTGAGGGATGCTCTGCTTTGCCTTCCCCCAGTCCGGCGGGGAGGAATCCTCACTGTCCAGCACCTGGTGTCTTTTGGAGGATGGGAAAAGAATAAACCAGAGAAGCAGCACTGGAGGGACTGGGAAGCCGGAGGAGACGTGCGAGCGTTGTCCTGGAGATCTCCCCACACTACCCATGAGGGATGCAGGCTGTAGGGTGCCTGTCCTAAGCAGTGCTGCTGGCCAGCCCAAACCGGGCCATGACTATGTGTTCCTTTTAGCCTTTTTAACCCTGTGAATAGACGCTGTGCCCAATAACAGTTCTCCCATGCCCCCTTCACGGACAAGCACCTCCTTTTGTGCAAGTGTCTGGCAGAGCAGTTTCTGCTGTGGTTTGGTGTGGTGCAGGGTGCAGTTGTCGTCCCCCCATAATTTGTTAAAAAAGCTGGATGCTGTGTTGTGCCACCTCCCAGCTATCTGCTCTCCATACACTAGCGTACTGAGATTTGTAGTGAAAAGCTTTATGAAAATTTGAAATATACTGGAGTTGGAATGGTAATTTTGTGTGTGTTTATATTACTACTGTATTCCTCCAGAGGACAGCCATGAAGATGATCAGAGGGCTGGAGCACCTCTGCGGTGAGGACAGGCTGGGAGAGTTGGGGTTGTTGAGCCTGGAGGAGAGAAGGCGCCGGGGAGACCTTATAGCCCCTTCCAGTCCCTAAAGGGGGCCTACAGGAAAGGTGGGGAGGGACTCTTTATCAGGGAGTGGAGTGATAGGACGAGGGGTAACAGTTTTAAAGTGAAAGAGGGCAGATTTAGGTTAGATATTAGGAAGAAATTCTTTACTGTGAGGGTGGTGAGACACTGGCACGCACTGCCCAGAGAAGTTGTGGATGCCCCATCCCTGGAGGTGTTCAAGGCCAGGCTGGATGGGGCTTGGAGCAACCTCGTCTAGTGGGAGGTGTCCCTGCCCATGGCGGGGGGGTGGAACTAGATGATCTTTAAGGTCCTTTCCAACCCAAACTGTTCTCTGATACTACAGAAATAATAAAAATTCGTATATATGTGTGCGTTAGACTTTGGAGCTTTTATTCATTTGAATTGAGGTAGGAGTTTATATTAGTTTCACAGTTTCCTTAAAGCTTAGTTAATTGTTTGAAGACCTTTAAGTTGCTACGTTCTTTACTTGTTTTAAAAATATGTCAAATAGTGATGTAAGAGCTGCTGAATATATAGGTTTCTATCATCTTCCTGCTCTTTCTTCCTGTGGAGCTGGAGTTTGTGTGAGGGGGGAACCTGACAGGTAATAAAAGTCAAGATGACAGCTCTGCAAGTGAACTCTGAATTTATAGACTAAAATGTAAAGGTCTCTCACAAGCCAATGCCTATAGGGAAGGTGGAATTGGAGTAGCTTCTGAAAGATTAAGGAATTTAAGTACGTGCTGCAAGCTCTAATTTAAAGAACATAGTCTTATCTTTAACACTTTAATGGAAAAGAACAGTTTGTAAAAGTTCAGTCCAAGAGAAGAATATTACTTTGCTAGTTATTGGAGCTACTGAATACTTCCTTATCCCATCTTAAGGAAAAGGTGTGGTCCTTAGTTGTAGTATTTTGTGGAAGTTGTCAAATATTTTAGGTTTGCTTTTCAGTTGTTTCACAAAGTACTCCATTATGTGCATTTCACATTAAATAGAAGCTTTTCAGCTGTTTTGCAGATTGAACATAATGTGGATAAGCTTTGACTGGAAGAGATGAAAAAAGAAAAAAGTAACTGTGGCACATCATGCTTGCACTAAGAGGCATGAGGGAACGTGGATGAGACAGAAATGGCTGAATTAGTTCAATAAGTCTTGAAGTATGCCAACCAATAACAGAAATCCAGCACCAATAAATACTTGGTTTTGTGTAATCATAATAATACCCACTTTGGTTCTTCTGATGCTGTGCTTGTTCCTGTAACATCTGTAAATTGTGTGTTTTCCCTTTAAAACTGTAAATGCAGCTTGATGATAACTCTGGGCAAATTGTCCATTTTCAGCTGTTTTATTGATGTATCCATTGGCCTCTGGGAAAACCTTGGGCTAGCACCGTGATCTTCAGACCTGGAAATTGGGAAGTTGCTGTGCAAATGGAGAATGGGAGACACACAGATAATCACAGCATGATAGCCTGTCCTTCTGCTTGACGTTGGCATTGCTAATTATTTTCAGTTCTCTGGTCATCTCATTTGTTAAGATGATGCAAAGAAGCGGCAGAGAGGCACCTCTCTCACCTCCCAAACCTCCCTGCTCAATGACAACAGCGGGTAGTGGTGTTCTTCTTTCCCCCCTCAAGTTTGGCTGCTGTGGGCAGGAGAAGATTAACATGCCAGACTGGATGGCTGTGGAAAGCCATCAGTTTGAGATGCAGAGTTACTTGGGTACTCGATCTACCTGTGCTGGGGAGACAGAGGTTTTGACAAAGCAAGCTAGGGTTGAAGGGTCCATCATCTTCTCCATGACCATCTTTGTTCTCCCTGGCTGAGAGCTCGATTGCCTTTTTGCATGCGTCCATCCTTCCTCTGGTCATCTTCTGCTTTGATGGTGGGAGAGGAGGAGCAGGGCTTGGGGCTTCATTTTGTGTTTTTGGCTTCCAAAGTCTGCTGGAGTAAACTGAATTTAGCAAGGAGCACAGTGANGGGGGGGGGGCAGGAGGGAGAGAGGGAGAAATTAGTTGAAGAGAAGACTCGGATATGTTTATTCCACTGGAAAATAATTCTTTTGATCTTCACGGAGGTGTGTGAATTTAGGAGAGAGAAGACAGACAGGTAATTTCAAGTTTTGGGTTTGGTGTTTGGGTTTTTTTAGTGTTTTTTTTTTTTTTTGAAGCAGAGCCGCAGGCTTTTTTCTTTACCCCCCCCCTCCCTTTTTTTTTTTTTCATCATCAGGCATTTAATATCTCTAAAACGTTCCAGTCTCAGTGCAGCCTAAAAGCATTCAAACAGAATAGCGTACACACCTGTCAGACCATGGGGCATATGATAAGGGGATGCCAGTATGTGAACCATAGGAATTAGCTCTTTGATGTACAGCTTCAGTGCTAATGGCACCTCGCTCATCTTAGTAGAGAGCCTTTGTCTGCAGACAGTTTTGTAAGTTCATACTTATATCGGTGTATTTGTTATTTAATTGGATGCATTTCTTGACTTTTTATTACATGAAAATTCAGCTGCTGACTTTCTTCCCTAATAATTTTAAATATTTAAACCACGTACATCACACCAACAACACTTTCTTTCACAGAGATAGATTAAGTGCATTAATTCTTGATCAAGCTTGTCTTCTCCCTCTGAATTCAGCACGTCCTTTAAGTGCTGGGGCCCAGAAGCACTTTCACTACTATTTAAGCTGTCATGACTGTGCCTGGGGACAAATGTAGCGCGGTCACTCGGTCCACTCTGCCAGCCTGGAGAGGGACAGAGTGAATGGCTGGAGGCGATGACTTCAACCAACCCAGCTAGACTTTCAAGAGCATGTCTGATCACGGCTTTAGAAACACAGTGAATACTGTACTCATATATACTATATTGAGTTATACTATAACTCAAAACGTGGGCTGATTTGCATCGATGCCTGTTACAATACTAACGGAGGAGCATATATGTGTTTTGCCTCCCCAGACAGCAACATACACACCGTGGCTGGTACACCAGTCATTTCAAAGCAGTTATGCAAGGTGTTTTCTTCCACGTTTGCAGTGAAGTCACTGTGGTTCAATTGTGTGTTGACCTAGAGAAGACAGCCTCGAGGTCTGAGGACAGTCAAACATTGCCTGTTGCTCTCAGCCCTACACTGCTTTGCATCCGTTACAGTCCCCTTTTTTCATCCCGTGGGCTCACTGCTGACCTTTCCTACCATCCCCAAATGAAGAATAGCACTTTATTAATGTTTTGCTTCTTCCTGGATCATCCCTTGCCGCTGCCCATTCCTGGGGCTTTCATCTGTGTAAATCCAAGCTTAAGCTTTTAGTATGGGTGGTTTTCCACTTTTGCGCCTGACACATCTGGTTACGTGATGTAGTGTAGACAGACCTGAACTGGTCCCTGTCTGTGCCTTTGCCTGCACTGGTTGCCAGTGATGCTATCCAAGTAGCTGTGCTGCTGGTCTAGCAAGGTGAAAAAATGAATCGGTTGAGAGCATATTGCATGAGGAAAAAGCACATGTAGCTTTGCACGAGAGTTTCTGCTGTCGCTGCCAAAGCCAACAGACAAGGAGTTGCGGTATCAGGTTTGTCAGTTGTCATGGATCAGCATTCTGGGTGTGACAGTAACACCTGCACCTCCAGTTGTGAGGGCTTCACATCTGGAGCTGAGGACATGCATTTTAGCCTCCTAGGTTTCCAGGTGTGGAGGTTTTTTGTTATTTTTTATGCTTTGAAACCTGAAGAAGCGGTGAAACCCCATAGCATAGGTGAATTGGTAACTGTAGCAGAACTAATTGTCGCTCGTGGTTTGACCTTTTCTGTAGGAAAGATAGTTAAGTCACTTTCCACGTGTGTTGCTACTGCTAATGTTTGCCATTGGAGTTCATTTGGGGAAAAAGTGTGATGGCAAATCCAGTAATGTACAATAGTCAACAGTGCTAATGTGCTATTTTGTATTTTGTTGTGGAGCATGTTAGAAAGGATCAGGTGCAAGAGTGAAAGAAATATCTCCGTTTTAGTTGATGATACAATGTTGTATTTGTCAGGATAATTCATAACTGACATTGTTCAACAACTGCTTTTAATAATCTTGTTCTCTAAAGTAGTTGCTTGAGGTGTATGACAGTACCACGAAGCAAAGCGTGTAACGGTATACGATGCTATCGACATTGTAGCTATAGGGATAATCAGCTCAAATGAGTAAATGCCTCTGCAACCTTTGGTACACCGTAAAGCTACCATTTTAAAGACTTGCAGTATCAGCAGCTGGGGATTGTGTGTGGGGAGATATCTATAGAGTTACCAACTCACTTTGTTAAGCTGATTATAAGCATATGAATTTTTTACAAAGTTTTATTAAAAATGTCTGAGAAGAACTGTTTCATGAAACTTTCTTTTATGGGCTCTTCATTTGTGTTGAAAGGGTGTTTATGCATCATTCAGTAAACCTTCAAACTTTCTGATACCAAATTATTTCAGTAAAGCAAGTCTCTTTATCCCTCCTCTGCCTCTCTCTTTGAAGAGAGCTAGGGGGGAGCATCTGTCGCTCGCCTGGTGGCCGGTTTGGCCCAAACCATGACCATATTTGAGTTTAAAAAAAAATATTCAGGAGTAATAGGACTTTAATTGCTATTTTTACTTATCTGTAGTTTGTGAGTTTACTATGTGAATTCTTTCTGTTTTAATGCAGGCGTTTAGACGCAAACCATATTACTGCCATACCAGAAGACAGTTTTGAGGGTCTGGTGCAGTTGCGTCACCTTTGGTTGGATGACAACAGTTTGACAGAAGTTCCCATCTATCCACTCAGCAATCTCCCCTCTCTGCAGGCGTTAACGCTGGCTCTCAACAAAATAACACACATCCCTGACTATGCATTTACAAACCTTTCAAGTCTTGTGGTTCTGTGAGTATTTGTAACTGTATTTCATAAGTCGAGTCTCTCCTCAGTTACAGTTTTGATTAATCTAGGGTGGCACTGAAAATGGTATTTTGCTTTGTGTCAGCTCAGTTGTCTAGTAACAGCCTATATCGCCAACACGAGGTGATAGAAGGTTTGCTAAATACTTTCTCCAGAACAGAAGCTCAAATGGGCTATGGGTAGTGAGATTGGTGTATATTTTCCTGGCATCTCATTTTAGTAATGAATATTTCAAACCAATGGTTGTCAGAGAAAGCTTTCAGAGCTATTAAAAGAAGAAAATGTTATCTGCCACAGACCCATTTCTGTGTAGTCTTAAGTATCTCCAAGAAAGAATATGAAAAATGCGTTTGATTTGTATGTTTAAATCATATTTTTATCACACTTCTGGATAGTGAGTAAAGGTTTAAAATAGATTGTCTTGACTGCGGGCAATTTATTCCATTCCCATATAGGATGAAATATTTCTGTCTGGAAGTGAAAGACATTCTTCTGCATCATCCACCCTGTGCAATGTTTTTTCTAAACCATGTAGCTGTCTTGATTTCATAGAAATATCTGTTAATTTGTTAACTTATGTGAAATCATTCACTTATTTTCATACTTGTTTTATTTTTTTCCTCTTCAGACATCTTCATAATAACAAAATAAAAACTATAGGAAAACACTGTTTTGATGGATTAGACAACCTTGAAACATTGTAAGTACGCTTATTAAAGTAACTCGTTGTTCAGTGTGTGTCTCAAGGTTACCGTACTGGTATGGTGAAGATTTTGTGAATAAGGCACGTGTGCACCGTGCTACACATACCACCGTCCAGCTCAGGTTTCGGAACTGATGGCTAATATCAGTGCAGTGCTCCACCAAAACTAATTAACTATGTTGAGAAGCAGGTAAATATTAGCCTGGGTGAAATGTCACACTGGAAGATGTGGCTCTAATGTTCCTAGCCCTGGTCTAGCTGGGGTATCTTTGCATAGCACTCCACTGAGTCAGGTGGATATATCAGAAGTGTTTGAGTGGCCCTGTGGGTGATAAGGGACAAATATTTGTTTCTGAGATTTACTGTAGGATTAAACATGTTTAAGATACACTTCCAAAACTGTTGTGTGACCACGGGAGGTTTCTCTGAGGGCCCCAGTGGGCTGTTTCTCTGCCGCCCATCTGTTACTGGATGGGCACTGCTGCCTGCCAAGGAGACTGTCGCTCACGCATCCCCGCAGCTCCTGAACCCATCCTCTGCAAGCTGGTAGGAACCAGCCCCACTCCTGGTTCCCAGCCTCTCCTACAGGAGATTCACCTGAGTTCACTTCAAGTACTAGCAGATATTAAAATGATAGACTAGTTTATCTGAAACAGTGAGCCTTATGTTCCTTCAGACAGAAACAGGGGATGGGGATGGGAAGCATCACCTTCCCCTCACCCCATGTCTGTCGTCGCCACTGAGAATTTATGCTCCCCCCGGAGCTGGGTGTCCGTAGTGGCCAGATTTTGGCTCTGCAGTACTCTTCAACCTCCAGAGTGCTTCCTTGGTGAGGAATGGCTTTCAGCCGCTTGGGTTACGTTCCCCGTTTCCCTTAAGCTCACTCAGTGAATGTCTAATAAGTGGTATCTCCTTCAGGGGTGCGTTTTGCTGTGCTTAGGAGAGTGCTAAATAAATAAAACAAATGAAGGGCGAGGGCAACCCAGCGACAGCCTCTGTTAACATGAGGAATTTGGATGAGTCCAGGAATGCTGCTTACTCCATCTATCTTGTCATTCTCTTAGAACCTCAATTAAGTAATAATTAGATGTTATGTAAATACGCACAGCTGATGTAAGACTCTCAAAACATTTTTTGCTGCTCATAAGGAGTCCATTTTGCTCAAAAAAGACTGTAACAGGTCCTGACATTATTGCTAGAAGGGTGACAGGTTAACTGAGATCTCAACAGATCCCTGTCACCGGCGTGTACCGATTCAGTGTGATGACATTTCTCTCTGCCTCTGCTCAATATTTAGAAGTGGTTTTGCTACGAGGTCTGCTATTGCTTAATGGCCTATTTACTGTTTGTTTAATAAAACTTGGACTAAAAGTTTTCTTAGTAAGCTAATAAAGAGCAGTCATTTGTATTTACTTTTTTTTTTAACTTTGAAATCTTAGTTCATTTCCATATAAATTCTGTTGAAGAAAAATCTGTGAAGTGTTGGGGAAAAAACTGAGCTTCGCTCTAAGGAAATGTCATTTGACTAAATTTGAATAACCCTCTGGATAATGTTAAATATCTTACCTAAGTTATTAGCTGAGTATAAAGTATGTAAAACGCCAGAAGACTAAATCTAAGTTAAGGTTATTCTATGGTCTAGTTAAAGATGTTCTAAGAACTTTTTACATTTATTGAATTGTCTTAAAAACTATTTTGACAATTCCTGACCACTATTAAGAATTTTATAATTTTCCTGCTTTGTTTCTTCTAGGGATTTAAATTATAACAACATGGTCGAGTTCCCCGAAGCCATAAAAGCACTCCCAAGTCTAAAGGAGTTGTGAGTATTACTTATTCTCCCTTTTTACCAGTTTTCTTTCTCCTTTCCATAAATAAAAAGAGAAAAGAAATTCCTGTATTTAAGAATGCTTGTCTCATTATGCAGCAACCTAAATCAGATTAAGTTATGCTAAGTGAAGCTATAATTAAAGGAAAATATAATAATCAGCTAGAGAGGGAACCTATTGAAAATTATTTTCGAGTTATATAAGCAACCAATTTATTCAGCAGAACCATTAGCATAGATCTTAATCATGAGCTGTTTTTTTTGCCTCCAGTAGCACAATTAAGTATTCACTGATAGCACGTGTTTTCCGTGTCCCCTCCTTAAGAGAGGAAGAAGAGGGAAAGCAAAGGATCATGTTCTAGAGAGAACAGTTTCTTTCTAATGAAGTATTTTCAGTTTAGCTGATGTGCAGTAGGCAGAAATCATACCTTCAAAGTTATTCCTATAGTTAGACTTATTCCTATTTAACTACAATCCTATTTTTGGCAGGATTAGGAATTGAGTAGGTGTGAAGAAAATGACTATTGGTTGAATCTACTGGCAGTATATTTTTAAACGTTGGTTTTCTTCTTTGCTGATATCTTTAGGGGATTTCACAGTAACTACATTTCCATAATTCCTGATGGTGCATTTGCAGGAAACCCCCTTCTAAGAACGATGTAAGTAATTTTCATGCATCTATTTTTAGTCTCTGCAGACAGTGACTATAAGAACAACGATTGAAACATGTTTTTCATTTCCCAGACATTTGTATGATAATCCTTTGTCTTTTGTGGGGAACTCAGCATTTCAGAATCTGTCAGATCTGCATTCCCTGTAAGTATCCTCTCAACCATATCGTACAATAAATAGATATGAAATGTTGTGGCTAAGAACTCAAAATAACTAAGTTTTCTGACTGCCTTATTTTTATTGCAGGAAGCTTTAATAAACATTGTTATTGTTGGGAATATCCCATTTCTTAAGAAGCTCTAGTAAATACGCTCTGCGGATTTTTTTTTTTTTTTTTTAATCTTCATTACCTTACATAAGACACAACCTCAGGCCAAATGCTCAGATTCTTACTTAAACAAACTGCAATATGTCCTGGGTGGCTTTTGAACAGGGATGTACATTGTGAGAATGTTTTGCAGGTTAGTGCATGCATGCTCTCAAAAGATACCAGTTCTGGGGGTGACGAGTGAGACTTCAAACTTTGAACTACAAACTACCTAGGAGTTTATGCCCTTTTCATACGTGTATTGATCCGACTCCTTCCAGCTTGACGAATTCCAGTTGTTTGCTAATGGAGGAGTAATTTATCAAGCAAATTACTACTATAAGAAGCAGTTACGCGCTATTCATGTGTAAAATGTAAACAAAAAAGAAAATGTAAAATGTAAACAAAAGCAATAAGAATGTTAGAATGTCTCCTTAGTGAAAATGTCTATCTGATAGCTGAATTGAATGTCACAATTCATTTGCGTAATAGTTTACAGCTAATTTTCATGGGGATTTTTTTAGGGTCATTCGGGGTGCCAGCATGGTGCAGTGGTTTCCTAATTTGACAGGAACTGTTAATCTGGAGAGCTTGTAAGTATCTTCTACTGAAATAATTTCCAATAATTTCCTGGATTTGCCTCTTTTGAAGTGATTGAAATATGATTAGTGGATCCGAAGAGCAACTGAATATATCTTCTCTTCCTGTCAATAAATATAATTATATAGCTTTTCTTAATGTGGTACCTTAATTGTTTTTTTTTAATAGGGTAAGCTGATAACGGCCTGTGAAAAGGCCATTGATACTAACTCCTGCCCTCACAGCACTGAAAAACGGAAAAGTTGGCCTATTCTGAAAAAAACAAACCAAAAAAACCTGCAGGGCATGAATCTAGCACCCAGATAGCTGAGATGCCATCCTTATTCTGTGCTTACATATGCTTGTTATGCCACCTACCATCAACAATACAAACATTTATATATGGTGTTTTTTTCACAGAACTCTAACAGGGACCAAGATAAACAGTATTCCTGTTAATTTATGCCAAGAGCAAAAGGTGCTACGAACTTTGTAAGTATACACACTGTGCTCCTAGTTTCATCTGCATCAAAATATTTTAAAAAAACTTTAATTTAAAGCAGAAGTATTGCCTATAATTGCTCACCCTAGTAGTTCTCTCAAAGTTGGAAATCTGATTCTGGTTTCCTGATTCTTCAAATCAAGACTCACGGCAGAGTTGATGTAACGCCTTATATTCCTGGAAAAGGTTCCCCTTTCTAGGGTTGCGCTGTATTTCTTTCATATGTTATAAAAGATATGTAAAGTGGTGCTGCAGAATAGTCTTTGCATCTGCAAATTCTTTCTGCCACTATTCATTCTTAACACAACGGTAGTCATCTACATTCAGAGGTTAACGAAGAGTTTAGTTATAGTGCTTTGACTTTTCTGTGTTCGGGAACACAGGGGGCAGCATCAGGAACCAAGAGGCATGGAGACGGAGATTAGGAAGAGGATAGTAATAAAAAGGCAGGACAGAAAAAACAGTAACAATGTGTTAAAATAAATGAAAAAAAACCCCAACCCAAACTGGTAAATGAAACCATTGCGAGGGGAGAGGCAAAGCCGTGTTTAGAAAGGATACACACAGGAAATTTTGGAACAAAAGCAACTGCTGAAAAGTGGAGGAGAAAAATATATTCTGTTTTATAGAGGGAAAACTCAGGGAAAAAGAATGATGAGGTAGGATTTAATTTCAAATGGCAGTTTATCTTTTGAACAGAAATTTGAAGTTTCTAGCCACCTTTTTGCTGCATAGTTTCACAGAAAATTCTGAACTTTCCTAGCTCTGCTTAGGGTGTTAACAGTACACGAAATCAAAATTTGCACCAAATTCTTGCATTGCATACTGTCTATCCAGTTTATTCTAAAAAAAAGCAGATTATCAATAAACCCTTTTAGAGTACAACTCTCAGAATCCAGGGAGTTTGTGCGGTGTGGTTTTGGGGTATGCATATATCCAGATGCAGAGCTGAAAGCAGTGAAATAGAATATAAGTAGAAATAGAATATAGAATCAGAAACGCTGGTTGGGAGGGATCTCATGAGCTGTTGAAGCCAGTACAAAGGCACAGCCTGTTTCCCTATTACCTTTCAATTACAGACCACTAGTTTCAGTTTTTGTTACTGTCAGGAAAGTAATTAAAAAAATTGTTCGTTGAATTCAAAGGCAAAAAGGGGGAGGGAGAAATGTAGCTTTTAGAAAGGTTACACAAATAGAGTGAATGTAAGGCAATGAATCAACATTTTAGAGAGTTACATAGCCTTATTTCTGCTATTTGCTGACTGTTGCAAGCTTGACATAGCAGTTATGTCTTTTTACATTGTGTATATCTCTAATCAAAGTGCATAGCAGGGCTAGTTAGGACAACTGTGGAGATCACACTTGTGGTACCCTTCATGATTTTCTCTGAACTGCCTGTAGTTTTTATGCAGAATGTTACCAACAGGAAGATTTTTCTGCCAATCCATTTAATGGTTACAAATGATGAGATGTTTCAAGTAGAAAAAGAGTTGAACTACTCACCTTTCTCCCGTTTTCTGTTTTGAAGGGACTTGTCTTATAACAATATAAAGGACCTCCCAAGTTTTAAGGGCTGCCACTCCTTGGAAGAAATGTAAGTAGAAATACATGATGTTAACTCTACTACCTCCTTAGCATGCTGAGTCCAAGTCTCTAGAAACTTTTTTGCTTCGTGTTTGATCATAAGTTTCTAAGATAAAGGATAGAGAGAGATGACATGACCGTCTCGTGTGAGGAGTGTGCTGGACAGAGAATTCGTCCACTTGCGTTTTCCTCAGCTAAGGTTTAATTGTTCTGTGGCACAAAAAAAGAATGAAGGACACCTTAATCCTGCATTTCATAGTAGTATTGCTATATGCATAAACGGAATGAGTATTTATGTGTTTTCCTTGCTGCCTTTTACTTCTTCTACTCTTCTTCAGGTCCCTCCAACCATCAGCCTATGCTGGTGTAAAATGATTTTTTTCCTCTAATCCCTGTAAGCCGCATTCAGACCCCATCTTTGCTTTTCCTTAATTCATTGCTTTAAAGCTTCTTAAGTATAATTTCCAGACCCTATGCATTTTTTCCACCTGCATCTGTTCCTACTTCTCTTTCTCTTTCTTTGCACTCAAGCTTCTTTCCCCTTAATGAGAGTGGGACGAATAGACTCCTCACAGGCCTTTGCTGTTACACTCTTGACATTTTCAGGCTCACTGTACACATGGTTCATTGTAAAGGGAGTTAGTCAACTGGAAGTATAATTTGCCCGTTACAGCTCTTGAAGCATTTCTCAACACTTTCCTTTCATAAATCCATATTTTGGGAAATGAAAGCGTGCCCAGGGTTAGAATATGAATGCAGAATGAAATAGATTTGTTTTAAATCTCAGTGTGACTCTTCAAAGTTGACAAAGTGTTGCTTTTAGCTTGGAAATAATTCAGTCCACACTTAACAGTCTCTTCAAATGAGTTGTAAATTGGGATTGCGCAGAGGTGCCAGGAAAGAGCTTCATGGTTGTATTAATGTGGCTAATGTGAAATACTTAAACAGTTTGCCTACAAGGGGAAACGAGAAAAATCTTGCCATTCGTAGGGCTAAATCTATGTAGCAGGCACCGAGCTATTCCTTGGTTTGAAGTCAGCCCAGTGAACCAATAAAGTTCTGTTTCTCCTTCTTCACTTTGCAGTTCCTTACAGCATAACCAAATCCATGAAGTCACAGAGGATACCTTTGAAGGACTGTCCTCCCTTCGTATCCTGTAAGTGCACATAGCTGCATACTGAGTAAAACACAAGATAATGTGTTCGATTCCCGTGTAACTGATGTCAGGGTTTGGTGTTACAAATTTGATCGCAAAAGGCCATGTGTGCTGGATCCTAAGGTGCAGCAAACCATGTACAGGAGGTACTAGCAGTAGCCAGTTTCAGTCCCGTTTTTTCTAGTCTCCATTTTGTTTTTCTAGCCTATAAAGACATTATTGTATTATTCCATTATACAGTATTTATTGGAGAGATCCTATCTGTTTTCCTCAGGAGGAGCAGACCAGTAAACAAAATTATCACCTCCCCTTACATCTCTAGCTACGTGAAGATTATATAGGAACACTGAAATTATCAGGAAAAAAATCCTGTTTTAAAAGGAATGTCATGATATAAGTCATGGTGGTCCAGCAGGATCGGGATCTGTATTTTGAAATCCAACAAAGCAGATGCCCTTCTGCTTGTTCATCTGTTGTCTTCCCCCGTCCCTGCTGACGTGCCCTGCCACAAGCGCAGTTGTCACCAAGGGGATCGTCCTGGCACCTTAGTCCTGGGAATGGGTGGTGCCAGAGCCAACCTCTGCCTTGGGAGCGGAGCGAGAGGGGGAAATGGGAGGGTTGTTCAGCTTTTCTGACGAAGGCATAATGTATTTGTCACCTTAGCTTCTTTCTCAGTACAGTGGCTGTTACAAAGTTTTGATGAAACTGCTAAAATAATCTCGTTTGGCATTCATTGCAGCGACCTCAGTAGAAATCGGATCTATCAAATCCACAAGGAAGCTTTCACCACTGTTGGAGCTATTGTTAACCTGTAAGTAGACTGTTCTGTGTGGCAACCTCCGTTCTCTGTCGTTAAATTGCTGAGAGAGTAAATGTTTCTAGCTCAGAACTGGTATGTGCCCATCATATGTTTCATCTCAAAACCTCTCACTAGCTGAATGGATGCAGGGCGGACTTCTTGAAAGCGCCTGCTACCCTGACCAGCATTTGCTAGACCACAGCCTTGGTGCGAGACTTAAAAAGCCTTCCCACTCCAATGAGGCGTATGCTATCGGATCTTCAAACTTACTTTGTTGTAACGCTGTCTTAATATTCACATTTCAGAGACCTAAGTTTCAATGAACTCACTTCAGTTCCCACTGAAGGATTGAGTGGACTGAACCAGCTTAAACTTGCGGGCAACTCTCAGCTGAAAGAAGCTTTGGCAGCAAAGAACTTTGCAAAGCTCCGGTATGTTGGTAAATAATGCTACAGAGGGCTTCACTTATTTTGACAGTAACAAGCACCATGACAATAAATAAAGCCAGTTCAGATAATACTTATGACAAACAATCTACTGAGTCCTGTAGGGCCTTAACGTTGGCATGTATAAAAGGCCATCTGACTATCCTGGTATAGAAGCCATTTGCAGACAATTTTCTGGGAACTTCTTATGTTTTTCCTTCACCACTTTTCAGGCGGATGTCATCTGACTTTGGAGTAGTGGTTTGGTTGGATTCCATTTGTTATTGAACCGAGCACATCTGTCCTTCAGAATATGGAAAACGGGAGCAGACACACAGGTGTCTGATTCCATAATCGCCACACTTTATACATCTGCTGTTTATTCTTGGAGGCAAATGATGAGAGTAACAGTAATCATTTAAATAGAAACCTGGTACTGATTTCAGTGGGAGGTGGATCAGACAGCGATTAACTGTTTTACATTTTCAAAGATCTTTCCACACATTAATATTTCAGTCCTCAAGAAGCAGTTAGAAATTGTTTCCCATACTGTCCAATGGAAAAAAAATGGAGACGAAGGTACTGTTAATTTGTCTGAGGCCAGCAAAGGAACCCATGTCAGGCCTCGGCAGTCCCGTGGAAACAGCGGATTGGTTTTTAGGTTTTGATCTGTGTTTTAGAACTAATGCGTTGTGGGATCCTTTAGTCTGAGGTTCCTCCTAAATATTTATGAGAACAGAGTTCAGGAACAATACTGCGGGTAGCTGATACTCTAGCTGTCAGTCACAAAAATTAGCTTCTGGTCTGTTCTTATCTCATTGGTTATGTGGACTTTGTAAAAATTCTGTGCCACTGTACTTGTCTACCAGGGTTAATAGCATGCATTGTTTCTGTCNCAAATCTTATTTCAGGGCCACAAAATGAAGAGTGAGAAGGAAAGATACATTTTTAACATTGTGGTCATCTGGGAATTAACTTTCTTGGAAAACAGTTGCTCTGTAATGAACTTTCTTCATTAGTTTTCAGTTCAATTTGTACAGCAATTCCACGAACACTGATCAGAATTTGTTTTGTGAATGGAGTAGAATGAGTAGCAAAGAGAGTTAAACATGACAATCTTCTTCATACTCCTCGCAGCAGACAAGACTTGAATGCATCACCTGTCCGTTATCTCAGTGCAAGAGTTCATCAGAAACGGTTACAACTGATCCAATTTGAAATAGTTTTTTATTAGCGACTGTGACAAAAAGAAACTTTGGTTTTTAGCACTGCAGTGTGCCACTGAAATGTTTTTAATAGATGGTAATCTTAACTCAGGTTATAATGGGTAACACTCTTTGTTCTGCCTGAATTTCAGGTCACTCTCTGTACCATATGCTTACCAGTGCTGTGCATTTTGGGGTTGTGATTCTTATTTAAACTCTAATGCTGAAGATTCCAGTCACCAAGATCAAGGTGCCGTGATGGATCGTGAGAAGGGTAAGTGTTTCATTGTACTAAACTGGCAGTATTATTTTGGGCCAGACTTGATAACAGTGTATGTTGTCTTTGAATAAGGAAACTTGAAAAACGTAAGCCTTTAGAGGGATACAAAAGCCACCTCTGAAGTGCTTAATGGCTACTTACAGATACGTGGTGTCACATTCTTTCTAAATATGTAAGATTTGGCTGTTTAAGGTGGCGGG